>JAABKK020022152.1:0-18077 GCA_011634745.2 Catotricha subobsoleta | reverse complement strand
TTGGCGGTAATATCGATAGCAATAGCCTCAAAAAAAGTTCATGTTATCGAAACACAGTTCATGTTATCGAGATAGTTTATCTTATCGGGGGTTCTTGTTATAGAGAGTCTACTGTAATATATATTCTTAAATTTATTTAAAAATCGGAAGAAAAAAAAAAGCAAATCCAGAAGAAAAATTAATAAATTCAAATAATCTGAACATAAAATTATTAAAATTTATTTTAAATCGTTTTGTTTTGTTTGAATGCTAAACTGATTTGATATATAATGGGTCAAGTAAAACAAAGTTTATTTTTAGCTGTTGACTCGTTAAAGTAAACATTAAACAGCAACATATAATTTAAAAATAAAAATAATTAAACAATTTTTTTTTTCGGTTGGTAAAAATGTGTGGCAACTAAATTATTTCCTGTTCGTATTAAATAAATTATAATTATTGCCGCGCCTGAATAAGAAAATTTATACTGAATTCTACGTGTACATAAAGGTTTATTGAACTTTTCTCTGTTATTCGCCTAACAATTTCTAATTTACAGTGTGCAATTGGCGATAACACACGAAATCTGAATGTTAATTTCAATTACATATTCTTATAAACTAAATAAAAGTAAATTTCACAAAAATTACTAAATATATATATTTCTTTGTTCATTTTATTGTGTACAATATGTGCGTGACGTGTGAACTTAATTACCAATATAAAGAGAGTTTAATTGATAATAATTTCACACGGCTTAGTTTTCTATCTATCGGGGTACATATAAAATGTACTATATTATATATAGCCGTAATCCGCAACAGTAACTTAAGGCTACAAATTTCTATATATATATATATATATATATATATATATATACAGAAATAATAAAACAATAATAATTTCCTCGTTCTCATTGAGAAAACAGAAAACAGAAAAAAATAAATAAATAAAAATAATAAAACTACTTAAAAAATAAAAATTAAAACAAGATAAGATTATCTGAATTCTTGATGTATGTCTATCTCATTTCCACTGGCGCCATCTCAATTATTCGAGGTCTTAACATACATTTTATTATATTTAAGTATCATGAAAATATATACGATGTTTCACGCGGCGGTATGCAAAAAGCATTATTAAAAACACTTTTTATTGGCACCGCATATCATTAAATACCGTGTCCATTTACTATTTTATTCCAATTGCATTTATATATTTTTCGTGTACAATTATGTTCATTTTTTTTTTCACTTCTCTTACTTTTTTTTTTGGTTTTGCTTTTGTTTTGTATGGAAACACATTTTTATGTGATTATACGAAATATTATAGAGACATTTTGTTGTTCATTTGTATAACATATTTTTCCATATGTAAATTGTGTGCAATAAAAATAAATTTATTTAAATTAATGTAATTTCCATTCACACATTTATATATATGACATATATACCTATCTCGGGAATACTCATATATATAAATATACATACAATTGATTATACCAAGTATAAATATTAAGTATTATGATTATGTAAAAATGTATATATAAAAATAATATGTACTAAAAATATACGTATAAAAAAATAAAAAAATACCGAGCCAACTGACGCTAACTATTTATTACCATACCACCATAGGCATAGAGTTTCAGACTCACGTTGATGGTTATTAGATGATAAACGGTTTAAAAAAAAAATAAATAAAGAAAAGAAATAAAACAAATATTCGCAAGAATTTTCACTTTGAGGTTTGGTTAAAAGGTATTGCAAAAAAAAAAAAAAAACATTCATTTTTTAAGGTGGTTTTGTGATACTTAAATATTCATTATTTTTTCAATAGAAAATATTTCAATACCCGCGCGCGTAAAGAATAATAATCATGAATACGTTGGAAAAATAGCGCATAACTTCTTCTCTATTTAAGCAATATGTGATCGCCATTTCGTTTTCTTCTTTATTAATTTTTTTTTTCGTTTTTTTTTATTATTATGATTATTTTCTTAAACAATAAATACACTGAAGAAACTCTGATTACTCTTTGGCGCCTTTCAAGACATTTTTTCTGCTTATTTAAATCTATTGTTTATTGACTCGTTGACTAGACATACAGATTAGATGTTTATCGACTAAAAATAAACATATATATAATCTACAGAGCGAGATACACAAAACACAGTGCGCCAGCGACGCATATTAATTTTATATTACAGAATATTAATTATGTATAAAATGGTGAATGTAATTTTGTTTTTTTCGGTTTTTGTTATTTTTTATTATTAGGATTTTTTTTTTCTTTATTTTATTGTTTGCATATTATTTGTTTTTCTTCTATTTTTACCGGTTTTTTCGTATATTATTTTTTTGCTGCTGTGCTGGAATTTTAAAACAATCGGATAATAAATTTGTATTTTATTTGTGATGGCATCACATGAATGAATAAATAGTATAGGTAATTGCGGTATTCCTATAAATTGAAACTTGTTTCTTTTGTGTGAATATGTGCGGTAAATAGGCTTACAACAATTTTTGTTTCACAGATAATTTTATATAATTACCTGAAAGAAAATATTTGCATATAAATGTCAACTTTTAACAACATTAAGATAAGAGAACTCATTAATAAATAAAGATTATTTAAAACATGGTAAGAATATAACGCAGCTCATAGGAAATGCAATGAAAGGCAAGTTAAATGGAAGAAGAAAAAAAAATATAAAATACATATAATTACCTAATTTGTATATTTTAACAATCATTTTTATCAGTTTGTACAGTTGGTTATTTGTAATGTAATATCCATTTGAAAAGAATTACAACTAACATTTATTAAGAATTTATAGGCAACAATGTAATACATGTTTTCGTTTTCGGTTTTTTGAAAAATTAATACTGCTACCCATATTACACAAGAAACAAAACTATATGTTTACTATTTAATGCATTGACAATGCACTATAGGTAACATCCAATATAATTAAATATTATCTCTATTATTGGCATTTTTATATTTATATATTAATCTTCTAAATACGATACGATATCTCTGAGAGTGGGTAAAATAAGAGAACGGTGCATCGCACAGATAAGAGCCATTCAAGACCCACCGCAACACTTTATTTTGGTGCAGGACGGCATGACATTCTATGGGAGAATATGTTACGTCTTGGGTAATTGTTTTGTACGATGCACCGTTCTATAATGCGCACGCATAATGTCTTAAACTTCTAACAGAAATATTCTATATCTTACAAAAAGATAACAAAAAGAAGAATATTAAGTGGTCACGTAGTTTTGATAAAGTAATTATTCTGGTCCATATTTGCGAACTCTCATGATATCTGGTGAAAAGAATCTCATTATATATAAATTCTGGAATTTTACTCATGAACTTAAAACTTGACTAATTTTTTGTACTACCTTTATAAGAAAATCCCAACTTTTACTTAACGCCCATTCAAACAACAGTAAATTAATTGGCATTACCTGTTAGTCTCCAGAAGCTTTTAATTAAGTAGAGAGATATTAAATTTAAACAGAATCGTAAAACATATTTTTATCATATCATTAAATTTCCATGTGTGTGCTATGAAATTATTACTTTTGGATATTAAAACTATTCATATAATAAAGAAGCAAGCATATTTATTATAAAATTTGCTATACATTCGAAAAGCATAAAAGAAAGAAAAAGTATATGTTTTTTTTCACTTTGATTAATTTTTTGAATAAGAGTTAAAATGTGATAATTTTTTTTTTTTTTTCTTAAATACAAAATGTATAATTGATAAGATTCGACAGTTCTGAAAAAGGTTCATTCACACCCAAATTGATTTTAATGCATCGACATATTTTTTCATTCCGAATAGTTATATTATTTATTTCGTTTTGATTTAAATAATGAATTATTTATTTCTATCTATTTTTACGCAAAATTCTAATCACAAATTTCTATAACTTACACAATATTTTTGTGTTTAAATATTGAATAAGCTTGTAAATCTATAGAAAATTGACTTATTTTATATCTTAAAAACCGATTCGTTTGCAAAAATATTTCGCTTTTTTTTCGAAAAATAATGACGTCATTTGTCTTTTATATTTTCAATTTAAATATTTGTTTTTTTTTATTATATCGGTTCAAAGAGGTTAAAGCGAACAATATTGTGAATAAATATATATTTGAAAATTATCGAATTAATTTTTGTTGATGTTGTTTTTGTTTGTTTGTTTTTTTTTTTTAATTTAATAAAATATTAAATAATGAAATACTGAGTACGCGTGCAATTATAAATAGAATTAGTTTTGTGTAGACATATGTCGAATCTAAAGTTGAGAACTATAGATTTTCAAAGTGTTTTTAAAATTATAATCGGAAAATGTTTCAATGTTTGCATTATTTATGTAAAAAGCATTCAAAATATTAGAAACTCGAAAACTTGATTATATTCTTTTTTATTTGAAACGATTTAATTAATTTATTCTGCAGAGCAAAATTTACTTTTATTTTAAAATTCAACTCTAGTCGATTAATAACAAAAATAAGATGATATTTTTTAACATTTCATTGCATATTTTTTATTTTTAGCAAATCTTAAAATTCAATTGTATTTATTTTATTTTATTTTGTTTATTTTTTTGTCTTTTCTTTTTTTCTTTCGTTTGACATTTTCAGAATAAGTGCAATTTTTTTAAATGTTATTAATTTATTTATAATTATTTTATTAGTAAGGATGCAGAATTTCGCTACAAAAGCAAACAAAAAAAAAAGAAGAAAAATTATTAAAAATATAATAAATGCAGTAAAGAAACGAAAGTCTGTATACAATTTTGTTGTGTATATATTGTATTGCAATATGCCTCTGTGAACACAAAAATAACTCGAAAATTAAATTGCAACGTAGAAATTGACTATAGTTTTCATGAAGTTGGTTTTCTGCCAATACACATAACCCAAATTATCAATACTGGCGTCAAGATTCCGCCGATCACATTCCAGAATAAGTATACGTTTATTATATTAAAATTCTATGTGATGGTTGGTTCTTATCATTAATATTTAAGTATTTTTATTATAACTAACTTAAATTCAATAATAAACTCTAGATAAAACTCTATATTTATTATATAATAATGTAATGGATACGCATTGCGGTAAGGACTGAGGAGGCAAATTTGTGAAGTCTAAAACATTAAAAGAATATTGAAAGAAAATCTATAATTTTGATAACAGAGATTTGCTTGTTTAAGGTACAAAATGTATGTGATTGTTTTACTCGCAAAAGTCGCAACAAAGTAGTTGGTTAATATGATTTTAAGTTTCGCAAAGAAAGGAAGTATATAAAACATTGACAATTGTAAACATAAATACAATTGATTTGTAATACCTGTATTGAAATTTTGATAAAAATTAAAAGAAAAATCTTGTATAAAAATAATTGATTACTTCATTAAAATTTAAAAAACTTTTCTATGACATTATTTTGGAATTTAAATGTGTGTTAAGCAATTGATTGAATTGACAACTGTAATGACACACATTAATGAATTATTTTATTTGCACATACTTTCAATAGTAAATAAAGAAAATAAAAATGCTATAGAAAGAAACCATACGATTTTTGTTTTGTTTTTTTTTTTTGTAAATTACTTAATTTATTGTCGTCATGGCACAGTTAAGATAAATGAATCGATTGTTTATGAAAAAATTTGATTCAATATTTTTATTAAATCTAGAGACCAAGTTCATGTAATATGCCGCATGCTATTGAAGATAATGTGAAATATACAAAATAACAATTATTTACACCACATCACATTTATTGCTTTGTTTACCAAATTTGATTTAGAAAAAAGGTCCAAGTAGTTCATTTTAAACGACGAACCTTGAACATTTATAATAACTCAATCGTAATTGATTGACTCCATCGCTAGGTTCTTTAAAGATATACATCGAATTCCTCCTTAACCAGATACTTCCAACCGTAATAATTACGATTAAACGGACCAACAAAATCACTAGAATAGTGTGTCTTTTACTATTTTCATTTCAATTATTTTATGAATTATTAAATTAACAACAATTCTTAACAAAATAAAGAAAAGAAAAAAGGTATCGGATTTAACAACTAAAATGCATACAATATATAAATTAAATACAAAAGTATCTCTCATTTATTTTATTTTGAATTAAATTTCAAACTTAATAAAATACGAAACCAGGCATTTATTTGAAATTGTCATAATATCGGAATCAAAATATATAATACCTATAAATAGATTGCATATAATATCAACAATAATATATTCCTATCTGTATTAAGGCTTTGCGTAAACGACATCATTTGGAAACATCGAATATACAAATATAATAGGGTGGATCTAATGTTTCAGATCTGCCGGTACCATCATTTTTTGAGTAGCATTTGGTCTCCTGAGTAACGTGTATAAATGATTTTGAAAATAAATTAAATTTCGGTATGCTTGAGGCTCTTGAATTTGTCAAAATTTCAATATCTGGTCCTATTTAAAGCACCATAATTTTATTTCGTTACAAGTAATTGTATTTTTGTATTGTCCAGCAGTTAGAGCAAGTCAATGCATTTCAAATAATATATTGTTCATTCGTATTTTACAACGAAGTTCGTAGTTATTAGATTTTGAAAAATTGATTTTTTGATGATATTTGAAACATAATAACTACGAAATACGTAGTAAACTACGTATGGTCAATATATTATTTGAAAGGCATTGACTTACTCTAAAAATGTCGGAGAATACAGAAATACAATTACCTTTACCGGAACCAAATTACAGTGCTTTAAATTTGCAATTTTGACAACTTCAAGAGCCTCAAGCACATCGAAATTTAACTTATTTTCAAAATCATTTATACACGTTACTTAGGAGACCAAACCAAATGCTACTTATGATGGTACCGGCAGTTCTGAAAAATTCGATCCACCCTAATATAAGTAGTTATTCATTTTTAATTAATATCGAAAAAAAAAAACTAAATCGTATTTTATGTGAAAAAAAAATTAATATATCATAAATAATAAAAAAAAAATGCAATACGTGTGAATATTTAATATATTATAGGAATAGGTAAACGCGGAATGGTATAGTTCATTTATTTATTTATTATTATAATTATTTTTTTTTCTTTTTAAATATTATTTTGAAGTGTTAACAAATAGCGACGTGCAGGCGCCAAAACGTCACCAACATTATAGTAGTCAGACGGCCTTCACGTCTTATGGCGAATTACAATTAATAAATATTGTATTATTACAGCAATATATAAGCAAATAAAATAGAAATTCGCAATTTAGAATCGTATACTACAATTATTTTTATTTGGAATAGTTGAACTCTGTGTGTGCATTTAATGTATGTATATTGTTACAAAGTGATACATTTCACAGCTGATATTAAGCTTTAAATTCTACTTAGGTTTCTTTTGTTTTTTTTAAAGAAGAAAAATAGGCACAATTATAACGATTTTACTTTTAAAATTAAAGCTGTTATTGAACGCTCAAAAGAAATTAAACCAAAGTCTGTGAACCACATTCGTCACACACTTTAATTATCTATTCATAACTAAATATCGCTAAACAACATTATTAATTTAAATGACGTATACATATATGTGTGTGTGTGCAGCGTGTGTGTGTATATCATGTGTTTAACGATTAAAACTACTCAATATTATAAATATCCATTTATTTTATTACGATATATTTTTCATTACATTCAAAAATGATATCTGACTGATTCACACAATGTTTGAAATAATAATGAAAACGATAAATTTTATGTATGTTATAAATTGTGTAAAATTCACATTAGTGTAATTGTTCATGTTATAATTTAAGTAGAATGAAATTTAACAGACCATTAATGCGATAATGTATGGGATTCTCGATTAACATTTTTTTTTTTTTTTGTTTGAATGACGTAAATGTTCTATCTAATCTTTCTACTGAAAAAAAAAAAAATAGAATGAAATACTGAATGATATTTTTGCAACATTTCTATTTTTAGTTAATTAGACATATTTTTAAATATATTACGAATAAAATTACTGTGGGGAGGCGCCGCCACAATTAACATTTTCAAAATTTCCTAAATGATAAATAATCAAAAAAAATAAAAGATCAATTTAGCTTACCTTCACCGTCAGTGCTGAGAGAACCTGGAAATCGATGAAGATCACGTAATCGATCTTCGCTTGGTGCACGATCTGAATGGAAATAAATATAAAACAAAAAATTAGAACATTAATTATTATACAATATACATATTTAGTAGTTTTTTAAAAATTTACAATATTATTGAAACTAAGAAATAACTGAATGTTTAAATTTTTGTTTAGATTTACTGATTTTATTATGACAATCTTTAATAATTTAAATAAACTATATTTAAAAGAAAAATGTAATGTACCTACAATAATTCAATCATTTCAAAAGAAATAGATTTAAAAAAGCAAAAAAAATATTTAAAACAAAAAAAAAATATGTTTTAATAATTAACCACTCACGGATTGATTTACGATTTATCGTTTATATTTTTATTGAAAAGAGAAAAAGAAAACCACACTTATAATATAAGTGTTATATAAAATAATTTCTTAAAAAAAAAATTTTTTTTTGATATGCTAGAAACTCTTTGCACAATGCAACTACATGAATATACCTTTATTTTTAATCGATTGCAATGTACTTTTAATGAAATGTTAACAAAACAAAATGAAATAGAAGAGAAAAAAAGTAATAAACTATTGACTCAATCTGTATACTCTACTGATATTTTGTAAAGGTGACAAACATATATAAATATATATTGCTGGAAATTATAAATGTAATTGAATTTTACAATCGATTGCCGTTTTATATCTTTGAATCGATTTTTATGTTTCGATTTTTATATAGTTTCTCTTATAATTTATTTTATTTAGTTGTAGTATTTAATTAGCGATAATTTTTTTTTTGTTGCAAGTTTATACACGCGGTATTTCTAACACGTAAGTTAATGAATGTTAGAAATATTTTTTTTTTTTAAAAAAATTAACAAAAACAAAAATAATTTAATTCATATCTAGTTATGTGACAAACTAAAAACTTGTTATTTCAATACACACATATTTTCAATTTCTACTTCTGCTGGAGTTGGAATTGGTTAAGAAACAAATTCTTATTACATGATAAAACTACTACTATGTGTATGATGTACTTAGATTAATGCACAATCAAACTGATAATGGAAATGATGTCAATGAGGGTAGATTATTTAAAGCCTTCTTTATATAATATTTAAAACCGCAAAGCATTCTGCATTTAAAAAAAAAAAAAACAAACAAAAAATAAATAATTATAAAATGTATTTTATCAGATTTAAGAGACTTTAGAGTTTTCCCACAAAACGTTAAAATCGTATCTGCTATATTGTAATGAAAAAATTACTACCGTCAAACCAGACGTAATGAGAAACACGATGAAGAAGGATTTTGTATAGATTTGAAGTATTTTACAAAGTTGCGGGACTTAAAGACACAAAATCAACAATAACTTTTTTTTAGTGTATAAACAAAGAGAGTCTTCATAGTTCATATTTGAAAACGCCTCAACAACGTTTAAGAATAATTTGAGTTTCAAACTGTTATAAGTTTATCTATTATGGGTTCACTCACATACCTGAAAATATTTCTCACGTGCCCCATTATAATTATTTTGTAAATAAGTATTCACTTGGACTGAGTGTAAACAAAAATATTCTGTATAATAGCCATGGAATTGTGATTATTAAAATTGAACTCTACGAAATAAGTTCTTTTATTTTATATGTTTTTCAACGTCAATTGAAAATTATCTTATTAAAAATAATTATCGCTGACTCTAAATTAAGAGTAATGTTTCAAATACTAGGTAATTATTTCATTAAATTCTTTTCTTTTTTTTTTTTTTTTTTACAAATGTCTTCAATTTAAATTAAAATTAAAATTAAAAAAAAAAAATATTAAACAAACATTTTCAACATATAAAAAATATGTTGTTTAGTCTTTTTATTTTCTTCATCTTAGTTTTTTTTATTGAATTAACTAGAAACATATTTTTTTCCAGTAATATTGAACACAACTACACCATAATTATATCCACACAATAACAATAATAACAATATTCATATATCTCAAAGCAAAGCAATAAAATATTCTGAGAAACACTCTCGGCAAGGTTTTTTTTTTATAAAATAGAAATTAAGAAATAAACGAATCTACTTATATAATATACAAAATACAATATGTACATAATATCTATTGACAATTCATTTTAACTCCTCGCATTTTTGTTTATATAAAATCAAAACAAAGTTTAGACATAATCCAGACACAAAAACCGTTCTAATATTAAATTGAACTAGTTCAAACAATATAATGTTCCCTATGGGTGCACAAATATCTCTGTATTCTCAAAATTTGTCGATGGTTTTTTTTTTTTTGGTTTCAAAGTAAGTATATTTAAGTAAAATTTACAATATATTTTTATTTTTGGGAAAGTCATTGATCGATATTTATGCTAAATAAGTTAAAAGCTAACTCAATATATATGTTTCGCATAATAATATAAACTATTTTTGGGATCGTTGTTTGTTGTATATACCTACTTACAAAAAACGAATTTGTTAGCCTTGACGAGACTATAACTAATAAAACTACGTTTAATCGAAAGATAATTTCAAAAACCTATTGATTGAATGATAATGCGCTGTACAAAGAAGAATTGTTAGCCGAGACGCGAGACAAACATTTTTGTTAAAGAAAGTTTTAATCATTTCTTTTTAGTTAAAGAGAGATATTTCGGATTAAGCGTGTAATACAACAACAATAACATGCAGTGGCGCACTGGGAAAGTGAGGTGAGGCGGCCCCATTTGAAATTTAAAATTTAAAAAAAAAAATGTATTATGAAGAGACACGCACAACCGAAGGTCGTCATTTTTGACCGGCCTCACAAACATGCCAAAATGTAGGTTGAGCATCAAAAAAAAGGTCGTCAACTCTACCGGCCTTCCACCGGAGATATCCGGTCTTGTTGTATGGCCAGTCCGCACCTGACAACAAGAACAATAAAATTAAATGCTTAAATAGAAATAACACGATAAAAATAAAAACAAAAAAAAAAACTGTGACAAAAATGTTGGTCTTGTCCAAGGCTAACACAATCCATCTCGTACATCAAAATGTTTCGACCTATATTTTATGAAATACTAATGATTAAACGAAAAATGTTCGCCTGTATAAGTTATATATAATAGGCCCCTATGAATCTGAAACAATGTAAACTGACCAGTGAAATTCATATGGTAAATATTTCATAGATTTATACAACCGCAAATTCTCGGATATTTTTTTTAATTTTCATGTTTTTTATTTTTTTTGTATTTTTTAATGTAACGATTTTTGTTATTGTTGTTGCTAATATTCTTGCTGTCAAATGATAAAATCTAAAATTTACTGACAGTGAGCTTCGATATCAAAAGCATTAATAACGATTTTATTTAATAAGAAAATAATCATAAAATAAAATGTTGTTAATAAAATGCAGCTGAATTTATGAATATATGAATAAGCAAGCATAACAATTTTAATCAGGTTACTTTTATTTTTCAGTCAGTTCAGCATTAGGTACATAAATATACATAAATAAATCGCGTATTAAATAACATTGAATTTTTATGTATACTTTATGCGAAACATAATTATTATTATTTTTTTTTCTCTTTTGATCAAATAATATTTTCTTTATGTAAAAGAATGAAGAGAAAAAAATAATAATGAGATAATAACAAGGCTGTGTTTGTAAATAATACTTAAAGCAAAAAACAAAAAAAAACTAAATCGTACCGACATTTAGTTTTATGTAAATTGGCATATAATTAAATAATTAAATTTAATTATGACTTTATAAACAGATTATAAACTGACAATGCGTGATGTATTTTCTATAATATGTTCACTGGGACATTAATTTTATTTGATTGAAAAATGAATTTTGTTCAATACCAACGAAAAACATTCTCTTCTGCAAACAATAAAAAAAGAAGCTCCATGCGTTTATATATATCTTTGTAATAATATAGGTCGTATCCACACCACATTTCTACAGACTGAAAACACCATGAATGAAATTATTATTATTTATTGTTATTACCAGTGATCAACAAAACAAATATAGAAAAAAGTAAATAAATAAATATTATTATAGCTTAGTTGGTTTGAACTTTCTTTTAGCTCATATTTTTTTAAAGTGTGTTCAAGAAGAAAATGGATATTTAAAGTAATCGAAGAAAAGCAGATAGCAAACGAGAAAGAAATGAAATAGAAGAATAGAATCAGAGGAAACAAAATATAAATAAAAAAAAAAGAAGAAAAACATGAGATGAAGAAAAGCATTAACTAAATTTGTGGCGCGTAGATAACAATGTAATTTATTAAAGATATGTAGCACCGAAAAACGTGTGTGTGTGTGTCTTGTATGTAGAAGGCATTACAAATTGTATTCATTCATAAATATATATATATATATATATATTTTGTATTATTTACTAATGCTGTTAATAACTTCGTTTTGTGTATACCTATGCTAATGAGCGTAATGTTGATACATCGATGATGTACACAAAATTAGAAATATGTTTTTAATATCAGCAATGTTACCTACATAATTTTTAGTGTACATTGAAATTTACACACAATAATGGATGTGAATTAAAGAAAAAAAATGTCTGTAAGATAAATGCGTATAAACATTAAATCACTAGTATTGTACGCTAGCGTAAAACATTTTACTAATAATTAAGACTGTAAGATTAGTTCTATAATGTATTTTTACTTCGAACTACTGGTTATGGTTACTCCAATAGGCACCGCAGTCTCAAAATGGTATATAGACCTAATGTCCCGTCTATATACAGACTATAGCTAGTGTAGTGTATGTATATGCTGTTTAATAACGGTTTACAGCCTATTCTTCGTCTATAAACGGTATGTAGGACATTAGACTCGATTATAAACGGTCTATAGGCCATTGTTACACTGTAGTTCGTAAGACAGTGACGTAATGTAAGCCCAAATTCATAATTCGCACTGAATAAAGTATGCACACTAGGGGACGTTCATAAATTACGTAACGCAAAATGGGAGATTTTTGGACCCCCCCCTTTTTGTAACGCTCTTGTAACGTATTTGCAACCCACCCCCCTTCCACATTTGTAACGTAACGCATCAATAAACATAAACTACTAAACATATTTTTGTCTAGTAAGTATGTTTAAAAATAATGAAATTGTTATTTTTCAATAGGAAAATTCATGTGCGATCATAGATAGATTCATAGAAGGATAGAACTGACAATTTGTAGATACAACTGGTAAAAAAATACACTGAATTTCTACAATTTACTAAGAAGTATAAAGAACTTATAAAATTTGTTTATTGGTGTTACGTAACGTTTGTCCTTAAGGCCCTCTTCCCTGCGTCCCAACGTAACGGTTTTGTAACGCAGCCTCTAGACCCCCACCCCCCGATCTGAGCGTTACATAATTTATGAACGTCCCCCTACCTGAAATACAGGTGATATTGTTTTGTTATTATTTCTATAAGCTCAACATTTAATTATATTATGGTTTGCTGGTATGGTTTCGTTATTGCTTTTTGCCATATTATTTAATAAAACATAAATCTAAATAAACGGTAAAACATTACAGACTAAATGAAACTGTTAAGAATCTGTTGTAAGATTAAAGATATACAGATTATTATATTTTACGTCGTCAACAACAAATAAACAATTGATTTATTATTTTTATATATGTAAGTATTAGCAATATAGGTAAACTTAAACAGAAAACCTACAAAATATAGACAAGACATGTCATTGTACAATGCATACAATGTATAGAACAATAAACTATGTGTCATTTATATTAAATGTCAATAAACTCGTCTCATTTCACACAAACTCAAACATCAGTGCCTTTGACTGGCTTTTATTTACAGTACATCTTGTATGTGGATTTGTCAATACAGTGTGTTATTACGCGTATATTGATTCAATTATTTTTTTTACACTTTTCAATAATATTTGCACGGTTCGGCAATACAACATTTTCTACTTAACTTATATACGTATTTATGTAATACCTATTTTTTATCGCTATAATTTTACTTTATTTTAATGAAAATAATAAAGCCAAAAACAAAAACCAAAAAAAAAAAAAAGAGAAGAGAAGATACAAAACGAAATTCAAGCAAAGCAATCATTGGCGTTACTGCTTAATTATGATGGCAGCTTACAAAAGATCCACAGAAGTAACAAAAAATAAAAAAACAACAAAACAAAACAAAACATGCAAAAAAAATATTTCATAATATGTTCGTCAACGGCCAACAACAATCACATATATACTAATATGTGAACACAGTTATAGTGAACACCAAATTGATATAGCGCAAATTAGTAAAAGCCGGTCGAATAAAAATATTAATATATACCTGTCTACGTATGTCGTATATAATATTCTCTCTACCTATAATGCAAATGCACTTTGAATGGCGCGCAAAACAAGTCAAAGATAATGATATTACATGTTTTTTACATTCAAACGTAAGTGCAATGGGAAGTAAATCAAAATTTAAAGAGAAGACAAAAACGAAAAGAAAAAGTATACACATTTTATAATATCAAAACAAAAAAAAAAAATAACAGAAGAAGCGATTATAGGTACCCTATATAAATGAATATATGTGGTAAATATACGTCAGTAGTTATATTTTGTGGCGCCATGTTGCCCCGTTGTTCCTTTCAAAAACAAATCTACTTAAAACTTTATATACCCACCAACCACACACAACATACATTTTCTACCTAGGACTAAGCATATATAGTTAATAATAATTTTTATTTTGTGAGTGCGAGAGATAAATAGTCAGCTTATTTTTATCGCAAATGAAGATTAATTATAAACACTCGAGAGTTGTTATTTATTTGTGGATTTTATTTCGAACTGTGTATAAATGATAAATTTTTAACACGTTTTCTTTTTCATATTTCATCTTTTTTTTCTTTAATTTTATCTTTTCAATTCTTAAGACGCACTTAAAATTATAAAAAAATATGTAATTTTCTTTTTTAGATTTAGTCTGTAACAGCATTTAAGCTAAGTAATGTGTATGTATTAACATATAACTATTTCACAAATCATGATTTTCAAAAAGTTCTAATAAAAATCATCCATTTCTTAGTTCCAACATTTTTATACTATAGTTAAAAATTTAAACGCATACAAAAATAAAATTAATATTAAAAAAAAAAAAAAATATTTTGGCATTCAAAGTTTACTTCAGCATTTCCTTTAAATTTCATTTTAACGATTTTATTTTTGTATATAAATTTAACTGATGGAATGCAGAAGTCGCTTAAGAGAAATAAAATAAAATTCTTCACCCAAACGAATTCTAAGAAATAATTTTAAACTTACCTTCTGGTTTCAGTCTGTCCATGGCAAATAATGAATACGGAGGTGGGGGTGTCTCTGAAATAAGAATGAAAAAAAAAAATTAATAAATATAACATAAGTATATATAAGCTAATATCATTAAATACAAATATTTTTATTCGGTTGAATATAAAAAATGTTATTGTTTCGAACGGAAAGATTTTAGTAGCACACACATTATCTAAATTATCAAGATTAAAATTCATAAAAATAAATGAAAATTTGATTTTGTCATGCATTTTATTATTCGATTTAAAATAACTAAAGTTACATTTAGAGTTACATTTTATTGACATGTTTACTGTTTATTTAACGATTTGACTCAGAAAACAATAATTTATGTGTCGTTATTAAAACCTATTACAATAAAATTGGTATGAATTACAATTTTCTATATTTTTATGAAATATATTTGTTCAGCTAATCCTTTCCAACTAGAATATTTGAAATAAAACGTTAACTGTAGTGACATATTTATTTCGAATTTATTGATAATTGAAAAAACAAAACTAATCGAAAAACTTATAATATGGATACGCTCTCCCATACCTTCCTCAAATACCTGGTGTTACAGGTTGTTACTGTTATTATTAAACATTAATTGTAATGATATTCGATTTTACAGCTACTAGCTTTTTATGTTTAAGATTTATTTTTATATATTGAACATATATATTTACTTATCATGAATACATAACTTAAATATCAAAAGCTTATGGCTTTTCCGGCTTACGACCGAAATTATCACAGTAAACATCTCGAATGTGGCTTTACGGTGTTATTAGCCCCATTAACTTGTATATTTTCAACTTTTAAGCGATTTCCATAATTTAGAAAGTTATATTTTTTTTTTAAGAAGATTTAGATTAGAATATGTTGTAGAATTTAATTTACTCTGGTGAAAGAAATCTGAGTGCAATAATTAATTAGATTAAAGCCTATATGGAGCAATCTAATAATATTAGCCTCTTTTCTTTTTTTTTTCTTTTTTTCGTAATCAATGATTTTTTCAAATCTAAAAGAAAGACAAGAAAAAACCAGTTTTGACATAAACCATTTTTTTTTTATTTGTTTTTAAATCCCCGCTTAAAAAGACATTTTTAAATGGTATCGATTTTTTCATGAAACGCATTCTTTTCATCTCTCTGTGAAACATGCAGTTATTTTTTTTTATGATTTGAATTCTTTATTTAGAACAAAAAAAAAAAACAAACAAAAATTCTTATTCTTAAGAAAAACGTGAGAACGAAAAATGAAAGATGCGGGGTTTGCTATCCATATAGGAGGAACGAACTTCTTTTCAATAAATATTAGCTAATTCTTGGCATAATGTTTTCGTAAGTAAAACGTATCTCATATTTAACATCTCTGCAGACAAACTAATCACATAAAAAATTATTCACGTGAAGATTTCATTTGTAAAATGCGTAAATATGACCATTTCAGCCCACACACAACACCAAAATAAAAAGATGAAAAAATAATAATAATAATAAATGAATATAATGTAGTATTAATAATACTGTTTTTTTTTTTTTATTTATTTTTATTAAATAATAAAAATATTAATTTAACTAATAAATAACGTAATATTTTGTATTTTATTATAAAATAACATACAGACAGAATAGCGATTACCAAATGCAAACAGTTTTCAGGTAAATGCGCATTGTATTAATAGAATAGAATATAGAATGCATGTCAATATTGTAGATAGATGGAAATTATTTAAATAAAACTAATACTATTAATAATGTGTGTAATGGAATGGAATGTTTTGAATCCCCGTGTATATTGTATCGTGTGAATGGCATTGCATTTTGGGATTGTATGGTATATATGTAAGTAATTTGGTATTAAATTACATTCGATTTTAATATTATAATAAGTTGTACCTCTGACCATATTTTATGCGCTATCTATAATTTATTGTAAAGCTAAAACCAATACTAAAAGCACAATAGTTATCTAACGAGGTATTACATTTGGTCGCTGAGTGTGCGTTCACTTCAATAATGTGATACAAGCTATAGACAACAAAAAAAAAACCTGTTTAAATATTATTTACTCATCGAAATCAATTAAAAATATCTTTTAAGAGAGGAAAAATAAACATGCAACGCATATAAGGAAGGTAATAATAAAATTCATATCTGACTGTTTCAAAAAAAAAAAAAAATGTAAAAGAATAATGTTGAATGCGCGTGTATGTGTGTGTGTGTGTGCCTTTTTTGTTCATTTTAAACGAATTAAAAACAAAAAACAAAAACAAAAAACAGATAAAAAAGAGGTAACCACAACACGAGAATGTATACTGGGCATTACAAAACAGAACAAGACCCCGTAGGTAAAAAAAAAGGTTTTTGGTACTTCTTTCTATCTACTCAAATACATTACATGTATTATTATTGATGATTTGAAAGTCGAAAGAGTATTTTTATTTTTATTTTTTGAACATAAAATTCTTTAAAAGCAACATTGTTTTTTTTTTTTATATACATTTACATATATATACATATATATATATATAATATATATGGAAGTT
>JAABKK020022130.1:6290-18080 GCA_011634745.2 Catotricha subobsoleta | reverse complement strand
TTTTATGTTTAACGTTATCTTTTGATCGTCTAAAATATAATGAGACATACGGTATAATATTTACTTTTTTTGATGTAATTATTAATAAATTAATATACATATTACCTACAATTTATTATTTATTTGCCATATATGCTGTAATGTATAATTATAGAGTGAGTCAGCATAAAAAAAACCATCCACACAAATATTTGATATTAAATGAAATATATTTGTTTACTTAATATTTCGTAAATATATATCATATTCAGAAAAATCTACATATAATCAAATAGAATACGGAACAAATTAAAATATGAACTAATTTTTATATGGTTGAAAAAAACTCGCATCAATAAATAAATATCTGAATGTAAATAAAAAATCTTTCTCATTTTAACATTTGCAGATGCATGTTTACATTATAAAATAATTAACTTTAAATTTGAATCACATATGGATGGGTTAACTTGAAAATATGTATATGTATAGGTTTTAATACACATTTTTTTTTTTATTTTTCGAAAATGAATTATTGTGTCAATAAACACAATTTTCCGATAATTTGAAAATACATTTTCATGCAATTTAACATTTAGTCAAATGTATGAAGTGTTTTTCCCTTTCCTCTCTCCTGAAATGTTTTTTTTTTTTTTTTTAAATTGTCGGTTAACTTCTTTTCAATTAAACCATCGATATGCCAATTAATTGCTTATTTGATTATATGCATTTGGTATAATAAAATATGTATGTGTAATGTGTATCCATTTAGATATTTGTTCTAACATTCATACACTTAGTTTTTATTATCAATTCACTATACGACTGTTTGTTTACAATCTCGTAACAGGCGTCGTTTAACAGGCGTATTAACTTGTATTCTAGCAACCTGTTTATTGGATGTTATTTTTTTGACAATTTGGTATTTTTATTTGCGTGGAATTTTTTTCATTTATTATTTTTAAAAAAAAAGCTTTGAGAAACTTGCAATAATAAACATTACGCGATGTATTTTCATGAAGAAATTTACTGTATTCAGTTTATTGAAGTTCATTTATCTGTTTAAATCACAAAATTTTGCTAGTTAACAGGTTGTTAAATAACATGAAATCGTCTTCACTATCAATTATTAGTCTGTTCTGTGACAAACAGCCATAACGAAATGGTTGTTAGATAACAGGCCTGTTTGCTAACAGTCGACTTTCTTCATTATCAACTATATGAACCGTTTGGTAACTAAACCGTCGATTTATTTGATAATGAAAACGGTGTGATAGCATTTTTGTATTACATCATAGTAATGTGCTTGGGTGGACACCCCGTAACTCATAACCACATAGAGTGAAGATTCGCATATGAGAACTTTTTCTAAATTTATAATTCGGTATTTATTTATTTGTTTATTTATTGATGGAGTATTTTTTACCATAGAAATTAATTCATATTTTAATTTGTTCCGTTTGATTGCGGATTTTTCTGAATATGAAATATATTTTCGAAATATTAAATAAACAATATATTTCATTCAAAATCATTTTTCATTTTATGTTTTTCTTTTATATCGACTCATTCAATAATTACGATAATTACTAAAACACGAATGATTTAAAATCAATTGTCATTTTCATATATTTCGCATAAATTTTTGACAAAAAAGTTTTTTTTTGTTTTTATTGTATTTTCCATTCTTTTTAATTGTTTAAAATTAAACTATTCTGATAATAATCATGATAGAAACTTGGACGACGACATCCAAATAGCATAAACATAAAACATTTTTGCTATATACGCGAGTACATATAATTTTTTTTAAACCTCAATTACTCCATTTCATTTTTCTTAATTGAATAAATTGATTTTTTTGAAAGTGAATTCTCATTCTGTTTGTTATTATTAAAAGAACATTCACAAATACGATCTCCTGCTTTAAGAGGATTTTCTCAATGTTTGTTACATGTAATATCTCGGTAAATATCAGTCGTACCTTAATATTGAGGTGTTCGACCGCCTCCGCCCAATTAGAAAATAAAATACATGATGTTTTCCATTCCTGTTAAAATATAACAAAGTTATTGATATATTTTAGGCGTGTTTTTTTTTAATTATCAATTAATTCTGGATAGTGCGTTATTCAGAGTAGTTTTCACACAAACTGAAATCTCGTTAACTACGTGGTTTTATTTAGATCGGTATAGATATAAACATTTGAAATCTATATATATGGAAATTCACAATAATTAGAAAAATGAAGGAATTTGAATATTTCAATGTTGGTGCTGCTGTGATAGACTGTAGCAAATGTTCAATTTTAGGTTATTGCTAGGGTCAACCATCTCAGGATGAACATTTTTGAAAATGATGTAATTATTTCAAATCGATATAACTTGGGCACCTGTGGATCGATTTTCGACTTCTTGGTCTCGTTCGACGCAGAATTAAAAAATGGAAAGTGGCAGCCGTAGGTGGACACTTGTCAGAAATGCTCTAAAATGCACTGTTCTCGAGTTATTTGCGAAAGAACAAAAATGTCCCGAGAAATACGGGACAAACGTCCCGTATAGATGGTCACCCTAGTTATTGCACAAAATAAAAGAAGTTCACAACTAGAGAAAAATTTGACTATTTCTTAGTTATATTTTAAATAATATGTGATGGATGTGTCATCATTTTTCTTATTAGTAAGTGAAGATAAAACAATTTTTAATTCCAATTTATTTCTTTGGTGGTTAGAAAAAATAGGAAGATTTTATTAAGTTTAATCGATATCAGAAAACACACACCCATATTATATTATCATAATAATATAATATAATGATATATTATTCATCACTATAAAGCCAAATTTATATTCGTTTAAATATGCAACGACCATAACGATTTTGATACTGTTTTATAGTTTCTCCATATAAAATATGTAAAATTTTCGCAAACACATTGATTTCATTGCATAATTCAACGTATATAAATTATATTTTCCGTACGTTTACCGCACACTAATCTTCAAAGCTCCAATAGACTAATAGATAAACGAAAAATAAAATAAAACTAAAACCGAAATGAAAATTCAAAAGAAATCAAAAAAAAAATGGGTATTCTTATTAGGGAATATTTACAAACGACGTTACGCTTTTAGAGGAGGAGAGCTACAGCAGCTCAAGATTGTATAATTGATATTTACAGAGAGATATTTTCATTATAATAAAATTTACGAAACGGCGTTCCATTATTATTTTATTATTGAAAATTTAAAAACAGTAGTTATCAAAATTGATCACAAAACTATTAATAAATAATCAAAAAAGTTCAGTTATCTTGTTACCAAAACTTGCAAGTAATAGTCCAATCAATAAGGACGGATACATGGTATGCAACGGAAGTTATGAATTTTGGTTATTGGTATCTCAGCTCAGGGAAGACCAGCTAGAGCCTTAAAATCGGAACTAGTTTTCAGGGATAGTTTTTCTATAAAAAAAAATTCGAACAACCAATTCTCCAATAGGCCTTCAAAGGCCTTAAAAAGCCTAAATAAGTATAAATCTTCAGGAAATGATTTTTTTTGGTCGGAAAACACGTGAGTTTCAGACATTTCCCAAATTTTCCGGTTTTATCCAAAAAAAATCACCATCGTGTTCGACGTCCAATTAATTTTATGTCGGATAGAATTCTAATATGTATACCGAAAAAAAAATATAATGAGTTGCCAATAAAAATCAAAAACACGTCTTCCCGATGGTCAAAATCATCGTGAAAATCTTCAAGTTGTACTGATTGTACTATTAGTAACAAAAATATGCCATTTGGATATATAACAATGTGGAAATGGTGATTTTTGGGATACACAATATAAATCTTTTCCAAATAAATTTATTATTTCAAGTAAACCCTTTCTATAAATTCAAAATAATCCGCACGTAGATGTGGTGGACTCATCTAATTATCCCACATCTATATTATTAATTTCTTAAATGACTTTCTTATATGGCATTTATTATAAATGTTTTCGCCTATTTATTTTGTCACTACCCTAATCTGTTAAAATTTCTACACTTCCTTATTTGCTATATATTGTGTTTCTATCAGTCATTTTACTCTATATGATGTTTACATTATATGGACTGGAGTGCTTTATATTTAATTTAAAATAATTCGTAGCGATTACATCATCATCATGAAACTTTCCTTTTGTAGAAATCTAATTTATTGATTCATTAATTGAAGCTCTGAAATGTTGATACAAATTTTAAGTCAAACAGAATTTTAAATAAAGTGAATATCCGCACAAATACTGACTATATTATATACCCGTCCGTCTTCAACAGAAACATTTTAGTTGGTCATATTTTTCTATTTTTTTTCTTCTTCTTGTTTTGCTTGTGGTTGTGGGCTTGTGGGTAGAGAGGTAATCAAAACAAATTTATTTTTCTACGATATTCAATTGAAAAGGAATATATTAAAAATATTAAAATTTTTGTTGTCAAAATTTTCTTCGAGAAACCATAACAAATATTTCATATTTCAAATTCATCTATCGCAATTATTCTGGTCGAAAATGTTAAATATGTGGCTATGAATTTTTGGGTTTTGGTATACTTTGTAAAATATTATATTTTCTTGAATGACAACCCGAAAAATGCTGGAGGCAAATTCATGCCCTAGTGAAAAATGATTCTATGACAATTTTATATAATTCTTTTAATTAATCGATGCCATACACTTTTCGTTGAATTCGCAATCATTGGAAATGTTTCTTTTTTTTTTTTTTTGTATAGAATTAAGAATTAAGTTATGAAATATTCTATTCATTTTTTTATAATAAAATGCAAAAATTTATTCTTTGTCTATAAGCAATGATTTTAAATTCTATCTGGAAATTATGATTTATTTCATGATCAATGCAATGATATTTTAATTTTATGAAAAATCATTGACATGTTTGTATGAGACGGAATAGCACGGGTGGATAGCGCTCAAAGAAATTGATAACACAAGTTAAATAGCAAATGTATCAATCTGTACTTGGATGGGTGACCGCGGAAAAAAAGAAAGCAAACAGACAAACAGACAAACAAACAAACAAACAAACAAACAAACAAACAAACAAACAAACAAACAAACCAACAGACAGACAATCAAAAAGATAGAGAACTTTAAAAAAGAAGTTTAAACAAATGTGACAACATGTTTTTTTTTACTTCATTTTTAAAATTTTGGTTTTTGTTGTAACATTCTTAATAAAAATGAAGTCTTCTACCAATTCATTGGCAGCTTTTTCTTAAATATCCCATAAAATCTCTATAAAAATTCTATGTAAAATTGTATAAAACTCTATTAAAACACACGTATGGTCCATTTAATAACTAAAAACTATGTTATGAATAATTCATAATGTACTTAATTTGATTTCAGATAGTTTAAACTCATAGAATTGAATCTATAACATTTCCATTAAAACATTATAGCTATAATTATTCAGGGATTATAGAGAGAGTTTCATTAAATGTTAAACGTATGAAATCCTTTTAAAATATTATGGATTCATTATAGATTTCTCAAAACAGAATTTGCATATAGGTTACTTTTTCACTAGGATATTAACTACAATAATATATATGCAAGTTACACATTTATTTAATATGGTTTTATGGTATTTTTCGTAATTACGCAAAAACCATACATAGTTTTGAAATCGTTTTATAATATTTATTAATATAATAAGTTGGCACGCTCTTCTTCACTAACTTAACGCTCTATTATAGACACTAAAACTTGTCTATATGTGATTTTACATTTGAGAACAACAGACACTGTTACAAAATATATCCATTTGGAAATTTTTCGATATGTAATTATAAAACTTTACATTTTCATTTCATTTGTAGATAGAATTTAATTTAAATAAATTTATTATGGCAGCACATCCGAAAATGAATACACAATAAAAGGATACCATTCGTATTTAAATTGACCACATTGATACGGGGCCGGCCCTGTCAAACTTTCTTAATATATTTATTAAATATCTAAAACATGAACAAAATCAAAACTTCTAACCGAAATTGCATTATGAATGCAATTATTTTGTTTATTATAAAATAAATGAATAAATTTAAATTGTTTGCCATATATATGAATGGACCAAAAACTATTTTCATTTTTCGTAAATTAATAATGTAACATTTCAATGTTTTTTTGCAAACAAACATTTCTCTTATTCAAACAATTTTTACGAACAAACGACATCAGTTTTGTACGCTTTAGCGATCATCGCAGTGTAGCTTTGAGCTCTATCTACATATAACTGGTTTGATTTCAAACACGAATCAAATTATAAAAAAAAAAAAAAACATAAACATAAAAATAGTTAACGTTCCATAAAACGTTCGTGGATGTGATTCTCCAGAAGACTTTATGTACTTATTTCATTTGAAAAAAGAAAAATACAAACACAAAAAAAAATAGCTTTTCAAGTTTAAATTAATAGTTAAGGAGCGGGGCGACGATGAAAATTTTTACTTTCATGAAATAAATTTTTCGTAAATATTTCATGAAAGTGGAATATTTCATCGTGGCATCACACACTTTCATGAAATATTGTCCGTCATGAAATATTTCAATTATTTCATGAAATATTTTTTATTTCATGAAAGTATTTCATCGTCGCAACACCTACTCACCATGAAATATTCCATAATATTTCATGAAAGTCAAAAATCCATGAAACAAATATTTATTGTCAATACAATAATTTTTTTTATTTCATGAAAGTTTTTGTTTTTGACATTTCTGCATATTCTCATGAAAATATTTCATCGTCACACACTTGCTGAAATATTTTACTCATTTTTCCTTAAATTTTTATTTCACCAAAAAAAAACTTTCATCGTCGCCCCGCAGCTTTACTTATATACTTATTTAACACTATTTACTCAATATAATGGCATAAAATTTCATAAATATTCTTTATAATTTTTCATTTACTACAATTTCAACATAAACATATAATAATTTAAGTTTTAATTCATATATAGATAGTCTCTCCTATAAATTGTGTTGTGATTCATTTGCAAAATTACGTTATAAAAAACAATATCATGTTCTAGTGCTTGCTTGGTACATAAACGGAGCTCGTTATATTTTCCATCAAAAAATTTACAAAGCAATTTATAACGGACTGTAAATTAAGATTATTACTTTTTTGTTTATAAGTATTTTACTGACGAGTTATAAAACTATGTATAATAAAGATATTGTAAGTTTTTAGAGAAAAAAAAAACGCAACAAATAATTTGATCAGTAAATTAATTCATTTTGTTCAGTAAAAATGGCTAAAAATAAATCACATTTTGCCTTTCTCAAAGGCCTTTCAAAAGGCATTTCAAAAGGCATTTTAAAGGACATTCCAAAGGTCTTTCAAAAGGCCTCTCAGAGGGCCGTTCAAATGGCTTTTCAAAAGGCTTTTCAAAGGATATTCGGAAGGCTTCAAAGGGCTCTTAACTAACTTAGAGATGTTCCCCGCTAGGGTCATCTGTTTTTAAAAGTAGTTTTTATTGAGTTTTTCCTTTTACCGAACATTTAACTTTTTTACCGAACAAAATGAATTGATTTACTGAGTGTTAAATAGCAGCCAATATAAAATATGAGAAATATTATTGCGATTCAAATTGAAATAAAAATTATAAATATAAAGGACCTAGCAAATAGTTTAGCACTCATATAGAATAGAATATTTTTGCATAAAAAACTAAAAATTAACTAAAATTGATCTTTTTTTTAGATCAAAAAGGTTCACTAATTTGAAAAAGATCTATAGATCATATTACAGATCAGTCACGATCTTCCGATCGTTAATCAAAGATTGTCCGAAGCGTTATATGAATTAAATTATACCATACAATGGTTTGTGTGCTTAGTTTTAACTATTTCCTGCTAACAATTGGCATAAAATGAGCTTAAACATAAAGTTTATCACAAATTTGGCATAAAATTAAAATAATCTGTAAAATCATGCATTTAATCAGACCTTAATATTATTATTGATATTTGTCATTGATGTGTATTTTCGTTTTACAATTTGCATAAATAAAGTATTATCTAAAATGTCATTCTAATCAAAATACTTAAATCATTTAAAAAAAAAAAAACAAAAAACGCCAACCTGAAATAAACAAAAAAAAAGTTTTTGAGTATATTTCTTTTTTCGTTATTTTTGCATAATTGCAAACCACAAGCATGATATTTCAATTATTTTAACTTTTTGTGCCAAATATGGAGGGTAAATTCAATTACAAAATTGTGGTAAACTCTATGTTTAGCACACATTTATGGTAGCGATTTTATCCCAACTTTGTTTTATAATCATTTTTTAGCACAGCGCAAACAAATTATGATAAACCATATTTTTTTCTCGGTGTGGCAAAACACTGCTTATCACACGGTATAAAATTACTAGTTATTTGTTTATTTTTTCACAATGTTACAATCAATCAATATATTTATCATAGTAAGGTACATGTAATTTATCTCAATCCTGTCAAAAATAATATTTCATTAAAACCATTGAGTTTCGTAATATTTTTCTTATACACACCTAACATATAGTTTTCATAAACGCCACTCAAATTTACAAGAATTAAGTGTGTAATATATTGTTTTCTTTTATTTTAAAATACAGTGTAGAAAGTCGGTCGAATTAAAAGCTCGTTAATATGAAAAAATCCACTAGTGAGAGCTCAAAATATTTTGAAAACAAAAAAACAAAATGCCACAAAAAAAAAACTGTGAAAAAACTCGCGACTTTTAGAAAACTGAAAAATATACAATTTTCCTCCAAAATCTATATTGAATAAATAATTTTTTTGTTGACAATCTCCGGAGAAGGGAGAGTAGTAACCGTGTTCAACTACATACAATTGATACTATTTTTGCCCTTAATCATGAGAAGGGTAACATCTCACGAAACACAAAACCACTACAGATCAACTCCATAACTGATATATTTTCACCAGGCTAACTATATACCACGTCTAACGGTGGATCAATATTCGTTCACTACATCCTAAGAGGTCTTCCATATACGAGAAAGAAAAACGAATCCAATACATCGATTATTATTTTTTTTGTCAAAATTAAAGTAAAACAATTAAAAACTGAAAATTATCCATAACACTGATTCAATTTACCGAGCAAGTCAAAAAATTAACAAAAAAAAAATTAACAAGAAAATTACTGTGTATTTCTGTAAGGATGAACCAAAAATACTGAATTAAATGGCACAACAAAAACAAAAAAGTGTTATTTTACATCTAAAATAATGGAAAATAAGAACCAATTATTAAAAATTAGTAAATTGAAAGGAAAAGCGTTATATAGTCGTCAGTTCAATTATATCTTGCCTAACAAAAAGTTCAAAAACATTCACTGAACCCCAAATTTCCTAGAGCATCCACAACATATTTTTAAATTTTTCTATGGAAATTGACCAATAATAACAATTTTAAATCTGAATCTTTTGAATCGTATGCTAAACGGTTAAAAAAAAAACTGTCTAGAAAATCTTACCTTAAGATTACCATGCATGCATAAATTACGATTAAATTTCTTGTGAATTGTAAAATTCAATGAACCGCAAATGAAACAAAAAAAAAAAACAAAAAAGAAAATGTTCTTAAATGATTTTCCAAATCATGAAAATCTAAATAATTTCCGAAAACCATTAAAATTTATCAAAGATTTCTCTAATTATGGATTGAAGAGACAAATATATAATCTTTGTCCGCAAGATAAATGCGATTTCATTGTAATGTAACCACCAAAACTGATGATATTTAACCACTTGTTAAAAGTTCGAAATTAATATAGTAATAGCTCTCTATTGATGGCCACAGAAAATAATAATTTATAGGATGATTGGATTGGAATAAGTGGAATAAACCAAATTATGTCTTTCTGATTGTTTACGACGAATTAGTTTTATTGAATAGAATTAAGAATGTATAATGAAAAGTTGATAGGCATAAATTTTGTTTTGGGAAAATGTCGATTTCAGGCCAACATTTCCTTTTTTTTTTCTGGTATCATCGAAACTCTATAATTTTTTGTCAAAATTTTTTGTAAATAAATCTTATATTCTATAAATCTATTTATGAATTTTATTATTAATTTAAAAATCACTATGAATTTATTATTATTTGCATTTTTATTAAAAAAATTCATACTTTAATTGTTTATTTTTGTTTATTTGTTTATTAAATTTTCAAAATTGATGGAAAATTCACTTAATTTTTAAAATAAAAATAAAACATTTTTGATATTTTATGCGTAAAGTATGCAACCAAATCTATTTATAATCATAATTTCGATATTTGATGTAGTTTTTCTTTTACACTTTTATAATTTATGAATTCTATTCACTCGTAAGTTCACTTAAAAAATTAGAAACAAATTATTTTTCGGTTTTTTTTTTATATTTTTTTTATAGAGATTTTAGACGAGATTTATTTCGCACATCTATGGGACCAATTAAATGAAAACAGAAAAAAAATTAAAATCATAGATTTAAATCGTACCGATCGCACGATTTAAATAAAAATATCGTTTCGATATAAAAGTTTTCTCACATGAAAAATTGTTTCAGCAAAAGCATTAAATTAATAACATTTTCCATTTTTGCTTTTTTTGTTTGTATATATTTTTTTGTTTGTTTCATAAATATATATTGTTGTTACCGCTTATGAAACATCCACCGTACTGAATCGAAAAAAATATAATATTGTTTCAGATTAGTGCGATTTCTAGAATTCAAGCATTCAGAAGAGAACATATTTATTGAGCATTTCAAAACACACACACTTTATATGAGTTTTTTGGACAGTTAGAAAAATGTATATTTCGTTATATGTACTGGCAATTTTATCGCTCTCTCAATTTCTCCCATTTTCATGCGCACAATGTTTTTGTTGTTTTTTTTTCTTCACATTTTTCATTTTGGCTTCTTCTATATCATTTTGCTGGGCATGGAAAACTTTATGTTAACCAGACTTACAAAATTCAGTTCATTCAGAAACATTTAAACGATTCCATGTCAATGGCGAAACCACGTGTTGAATACGAATTTTCATTCAGGCGATTTTCTTTATATTTTTTTTTCATATATTTTCTTTTCCGTTTTTTTTCTTCTTTATTCTCATTTTTTTATTAATACATAATTTTTATATACCGAAAATTATATTTTCTTGTTGTTTAGTTCTCAATTATCGCTGCGTGAGTGAAATAACCATTTACATTGTCAATGATTAATTTTCAATGCACTTTTACTCTAAAATACTTACGTGTGTGTATTATTCGAAATATGTTCAATTAATTCGCGATTTGTTATTCTGTTTCCATTATCTATTTGTATAAATATTAATAAATGCAATACCGGGGTGACTGACTACTCGTCGTATACGACATATAAATGAATAAAAACCAGACATTCTGAATTTATTTATTGTTTTCTTTTCTTTTTTTTTTAGAATTTTCTTGTGAAGTATTGGAAAAATTATTTTATTTCGTACGTAAACCCAGGTTTGTAACTATTTTTAACACTGTGTTCGGATTAAAATGTAATTCAAGTGACTGATGATTGATTTTATAACTTTATGCAATACTTATTACATACTCTCGGTACTTTTATAAATGTGAACTACTTTACTTTATAAATTATAAAAAGAATTTGTGTCGTCATTTGAAGCTGATTGTAGTAAAAAATACTTGCAAATTGCAATTATGCGTCTTCACTACTCAGTTTTTGATCGGTTTTGGTCAAATATG
>JAABKK020022129.1:0-48490 GCA_011634745.2 Catotricha subobsoleta | reverse complement strand
TCGAAGATCTCATTTATTTTCAAAATCCTTTTAGCACGTTAATGAGAGGACAAAATGCAACTCAGAAAATCATGGTATGAAAAAAAAGTCGATCCACCCTATTAAGTAATGAGCAAAATGAGCAAAATGAAAATTAATTGGAAGATAAAATAATGTTAGGATTATTATTTTACTATGTTTATGAAATAAATACTCGCAAAAATGAAGTTCTGTACCAATCTAGCAGCTTATTTTTTTTAATTTTAAATCGAAATAAACGATTTTTGATCTGTTGTATTTGGTAGACTGAGAAAAATATCACAAACAAAAACTCTTGTTAATTTGAAATCATAATAATAATCATATTATTTTAGAATTTCTGGTCATGGCAGGATCTACTTAAATCTAAATTTTAATACGGATAGTTTAATTTTCATATAACGTTGTGCATATAATTTAGTATTTGAGAATACAAATATTTTATCTCGTCTGAAGAATTAAATTACGCTCCATTTCAATTGAATCAGTTATTTCAGAAACCCCATAAGTCACTTTTAGGTTAGTTGTTGGGAAATCAAAGAAAACTGTTTTCCCAGTAACTGTAATTGTCACTGAGAAATTTTTTGTTTTATATTAAACCTCCTTTGGATGCCTAATTAATGTTGACTCTACAGTACGGTCCATATCCACTAATTAATTATTTATTAATTTTTAACGCGCCTTGACTTATGGGGTTTCTGAAATAACTGATTCAATTGTTGAAATTTTTCAATATAAATGAAATTCCAAAATTTTAACATTCAAAACTTTCAAACGGTTATTAATAGTTTCATTAATTGTTTATAGAAAACATAACTTAAATTATGACGAGAAAACTAACCAGTATATATGCAATATGCACTATTTTCCGCCTATGTTCAATTTCAAATGGGTTTAACTGTACTTTGATAAAAATTTATATTAATATGCAAATTAAATGGTTTATCTGATAAATATTATATTGAATTAATCATTTTCAAAATGTCTTTTTGTTGCCCACTTCATTAAAATAAATCGTTTATTGACAACGAATCATTTGGAAAAAAAAGATAATTGACGGCATAGTCAAATATTTCATTTACCTCTATTAAACGTGTCGCATCGTCTTCAACCAAATTATTTATTACAAGAAAAAAAAAATAAAAACATGTGCATAATAATTTTCAATGATTGAAGTGAAGTGAAAATATTTGTAGTCATTTTAATACATATTTTAGTTTAATTGAGTCCAATTATTATTAGTTTGTATATTCAACAATACCTACATTTATATTAAGAATTGTAGAGTTTAATTTATAATTTATCATTCGAAAAGATCTATTATTAAAACATTTTGCGATGGCGACCGATATAAGAATATATGACAGAAAGTTATTTTAATTGGACGCACTAATATCAATGACATTAAATTTATTTGACCATGTTGTACATAGTGCAGACATACGCATCCAAACTTACCGACAGAGATACAAACCAATTCTAGATTTTATACATATTTTTACTATAATATTATATATTGTTCGTTATGCATTTGCAATGCGAAAAAAAATTAAATAACAATTAATACGATTGTTGCCAAACCAATACTGAGTCTGTTGCTAATTTATTATGTTATCTGCATCGATACCCAGCATATAATTGAAGGAAATGAACTGGATATGCTGCTATAGCGTTATTACGAAAATTTACGTTAGAAAATGTAATTAATATCAACCAATGGTCTGCTAATTTAATCTTTAGTATGGATATGTTTATGTACTGTACGTAATCAAATTGAAATTCAAATAATAGAAATGGAAATAATGGTAGTTATTTTGAACGTACACGGATAATCAGAATATCCCAAATTTTATTTAAATCCAAATGTGTGTTCTGCATTTTGAAACCGAAGTATTCCTGAACTTCAGATGCTAGCCTTTGAAAAGGTATGAGTCGTTGAAATATTCCTTTTTAAATGTTTGAATAATTTTGATAATGTAATTAAAAGCGTCTGTGACGCCAGCCTGACAATATTTCCAGGCTGTATATTGGATAAATGGTGTGTTTAGAGGATATGGTGGGTATCCTAAAAGTACTGTCACGCTATGTCAGGCTGCCCCCTTTTAGGAGAAAATATGGTCAGGCTGGGGAACATGTGACGCCAGCCTGACAATATTTAATTTTTAAAGTACAGCACATATCCTTGTCAGGCTGTTCATTGGGATATTGAAGGGTTTATAAAAAACGTTGGCCAACCTGACAATATTGTCAGGGTATATCTGGTAGCCTTCATTGGGAAAAGGCTGGAGAAAATGTGACGCCAGCCTGACCATATTTTCATTTTTAGTTCCTTAAGCTATAGCCGCTATTTAATGTTTTTTTTTCTAAAATATTTTTGTTTTTTTTATAATATATCAAACAATCAATTTATTTAAAATTATTAATGTAAGCTAAACAACTATAAAAATAAAATTAATGTCAGGCTGGCGTCACATATTCCCCAGCCTATTAAAAAAAATAAAATGTCAGGCTGGCGTCGAAATCTCTCTAGCCTTTTCCAAATAAAGGCTACCAGATATCGCCTGAAAATATTGTTAGGTTGGCTAACGTTTTTTATAAACCCCTCAATACCATAATGAACAGGCTGATAAGAATATAGTCTTTAATTTGAAAATTAATTATTGTCAGGCTGGCGCCACATGTTCCCCAGCCTGACCATAAATGGGGGTAGCCTGACATAGCCTGACAGTACTTTTAGGACACCCACCACATCCTCTAAACACTCCATTTGTCCAATAGACAGCCTGACAATATTTTCAGGCTGGCGTCACAGTTGGTAATTAAAATGTTATATTTAGTTAATGGATCGTGACTTTTTGTTTGGTAAAATTCGATTTATATTCTCGATAAACATAGTTAATCTCATCAATTTATTATTTAAATCAATAATAACAAAGTATGGCAAAAATACTGATTTGAAATATTTGATGTGTCCTAAATGTAATATACCATGCTGACATATACTCCAATTTCTTGCGATTGATAAAATTTGTTTGATTAATTAATATGCCTATAAACGATAATACGCACAATATATTGTAATGAAATTTCTATTTTTATAAATTTATTATCATTATCTATGTATGTGATTGCACAACATAAACAAATTTAGGTTGGCAGATTATAAAAAAAAAATCATTTTCGTTATTTTATATTTGCAATGCAATTAGTTAATCTTAATAAAAATAGATCAAGTTAAATTTGATAATAAACACAAACTGGATTATTTTTTTTTTATAAATATTGCAAATCGTCGTTGGCTTTTTGATGTTAATTTTCTAAGCAATTAAAACTGCGAACATATTATACATTGAGATTTTTGTAAATATTGACCTCATTTACCATAGATCATATAAATAATATATTACTTCATTTTTTAGAAATGAAAAATTGAAAAAATTAAAGTAATTATTTGTTTCGTAATTTTTTTTTTTTACCACTGCAGTCAGATATTGATGGTCAATATACCAAAAGGCGCAAAAATATAAGTACGCGTTTTGGCTTTGAAATATTTCCTTTTTGGATTGTGCAATCCAAATCTGTTGGATACTTTTTAATGCACGCAGAATTTTCTAAAGCTTTACTGAACAAAACCAAATCCAATATATTTTCACGAGCACAACATTCAGAGTTTATTGATACATCGCAATGACCTATGTTCGATTACAAAATTGGGCGGGCGGATTTTGATGGTCGATCGATATACAAAAAGACGCAGAATATTTTTTTTCAAAAACATACATACATACTGGCGTGTTTAATATTTCGTTTTTTTTCTTGGGACTTTTGGAGTCTTTTTTTCGTTGGTATAGCCTCCTATCTTTTATTTTTTTTTTTTGGCGGTACAGACCCGTATTTTTTTCGACCATGTGTGTTTTTTTTTTCGTACAAAAATAAAGTCGTGTTCCAAACCATTGGCAACTTGCTTTTTTTCGTTGTGTGCTGAAAAGTTGGTATTATTAGAAAATATTCTCTGGTAATGTTTTTAATATAGATAATGTCATGTAAGCGTATACGTAAAAAAATATTTAAAAATGTTGAAAAGTTCCAGACAAAGCCCTTTATTTAATAGTCCGGACTAACGAAAAACCATAATAACAGCAAATGCTAATACATAAATCAAATTTCACCGAAACAACGCCGATAAACAAGCGGTAGCAAATTAAACAAAAAAAAAATGTGTAAATCGCACATTATTTATGATCAATAAAATTATAATAGGTTCTTCAATTTTTCTTCATGATTCACTTTATGAACAAAACGTAAAGTCGACATTGAAAATTAAAGTAACTACTTATTCATTATGCAGTTTTTTTTTTTTTTAAAGATATAACGTACTTTCTAACAAATCGTTATTGAAAACATTATTCTGCGATTCATATTATAAATTTCTTTTCAATTAAAAATCGAAAACGAAATAAACTATAAATACAATTTATAATGAATATAACTTCTTTTTAACCTTATAAATATTGAAATAAAAAAAAAAAAGAAATAATTCAATTCTAGTGTTTTATCATTTCTAAATTGTAATGTGCGCAAAAGCTTTTACATATATTTTCCGTCGAATCATAATGTTGCAAAGTACGCTATATATAATAAATATATACCTATTTAATATACGATAGGATTGGACCACCAATAGACATATCCATATGTATAAAATATTCACCTACAAATATATGAAAATTATTTCATAGCAACAAATAAAAAAAAAAAATCTTCAACAACATTTTTTTTTCTTTTTTTCTTATATGTCGAAAACAAATATTACTTACTATATTTAGAGAACTAGGAATAACAAAAAGAGAGACATGAAAGCTCAGAAGCCAATCAAAATGTTGCAAATTACGAAAAAGAAAAATCATGCAGCACGTGCTACATTTGATTCCACCAAGCACATACACACAAGTTGCTTATATACTTATTAAATATCATTCAAGACAACAGTGACGTTTGATTCTTTTGGGAACACTAAATACATTTGAATGTTTTGTATTAATGAAAGCTTTTGCGTTGAATACTCTCTACACAATTATATTGCTCTTTTCTCTTTATATTGTTTTTATTTTTAAACATTTATAAACATTTCAATAGACAATAGACAATTTCGATTAGCATCGAAGACAAATAATAAATATCGCTCTCTAAATTTTTGAATAAATTAATTTCAAATAATTAAAGTCGGTTAAAATATATTTCACCAACGAATATATAAAGACCTTTATTAGTTACATCATTATCATATTTTTTTATAATATTTATTCAAATAACCAAAAACCTCTTATTTGCTCTTTTTTTCCCTTCTATATACCAAAAGCAACACACACCAAATATTACATTCATACGTAACATATTCACTCACATGCACATTATACCTAAATACAGAAATATAGGAGTTAAAGATATATAGCCAATACGTACGTAACTTATATTCTTGACTGCTTCTGGCAGCCGAGTCGTCGTTTCGTTGCAAGGTATAATAGTGTGTTAAGGTTTTGTTGTTGTCGTTCATTGTGAATTTGGAAATAAAATAAAATAAAAAAAAAAACAGAAAAAAACAACAAAACTATATATATTTTGCTGTATTGCTGCTGCTGTGTTATAACGATAGACTATTTGCCTTTTGGCTGCCAACACAAGTGGTCGCAATTACTCTTGGCTCTCGTCGTCGTACAAGATTTGAAAATAAAATTTAAAAAAAATAGTGAAATAAAATTTAAAATACATCACGGTTTTATTTTCGGTATTTGTGAATGTGAAGGTAGTTGAACATAAAATCAAATTTACGATCAGGCAAATAAAAATAAAAAAAAAATATTAAATAAAATAAAAATTAAATAAATATTTGATAAAAACGCCGGATGAAAGTTTAACACATATTTATAAAAATAATTACTTTTATCAGTTTGCAAAAGTTATTTTTCATTAATATTTTCATTCAGTAAGACTTTGCTTATTGATAATAATTAAAGAAATTTGTGACAAAAAAAAAAAAAAATTGCAAATTGTGTGTGTTTTTCTGTTTATTTGATTAGTAATTTTTTTTTTCATTTTTTTTAATAATAAACAAATAAAAGTTTTGAATTTAAAAAGAAAAAAAAAACCTTTAATTAAACTGCGTGATTATTTATTTAATTGGATTGGATTATATTGACATGCTGAATTGTTTTTTTTTTGTTTAAAAATGGTATGTTTAATTATGATAAATATTATATAGTTATTATATAGTTTTTTTTTTAATTTTTTTTTTGTTTTGTTAAGTTGTGAAATTATGAAAAACATATTTTATTCATTTTTTGTTCAAACAACAATTTAACATTGAAAGTCTCTTCTTTTATGCAAGCTCAATATTTTATAACAAAAACTAGCTCATTGAAATTTATAGATTTGAAACTAGTTTGTTAATCAGAATTCGATAGCATCGACTTTATTTAAAAAATGTGAATGTTAATTAATTTAACGTACGACAAATTTGTAAATTGTATTTTGCATATTTATTTTCTTTCTTACTTTTGAATCGATTTAAGAATGTTAATTTATTGAATGGATCAAAGAGTTCAATGATGTAGGAAAGTTTTTTTTTTTTTTTATGAACATTGTTAATCTGGTAAACAGTTAGATAGTATATCTAATACGTTTAATTTTCGATTTTTTTTTCTTATTCTCTCTATTTCAAATATATGTTGGATTTCAAATCAATTGTTCCGTTTCAACATTTTAAAATCTTGATTTTTTTTAGCTAATTAATTTATTATATTTTATCAAATTTATTAATACATGGAAATTCTCAAACCCAATTAAATATCCAAAAAGAATATCTGCTGTGAATGTAAACCAAGAATAAAACTATTTTGTGAAAAAGTAAAATTAACCAAATTTTGTAAAAAAAAATCGAATATTCAATAATTTTATTGTTTATGCAATTATTCCTCTCATTAATAATTATTTTATTAATTTGACTAATTTTTTAATTTGTTACAAATGAAATATGCGTATTTTTTTTTTAAATATATTTAAAAAAAAATAAAATATTCCGTATTAGAATATAAATTATATGAGAATAATTACAATAACCGGCAAGTCATTACATTTCTTAAATAAAAATAGTTAAATGTGATATTCATTTTATATCTTTAATTGCCTTGTTATACTTCTAATAATTGTCTATTAATATAAACTATTTCAATTTGTGTATCCAATTCTACAAATAATGTAACATATACACAGAACAAAATAATGTCAACAATGAAATGCATATATAGAATTAATAATTTTTTTTTTTTTTTTGATTTTCACATGTTTTTTGTTATCGCCAATACCCGATATAGTATTAATGTCGATAAAATTCTATTGTTTCAATATAATTTTTCTGTGCATCAAATTTGGTTTAGTTTGAGTTATTTAACGGTGGACCATTTTTTTTTATCTACAAAATGTCGAAGCGGATAAATTGATGCTTCAAAAACGGCCAATCTTCAGATTTTAAAGACTTTTGGTTAATAATTTAAATGATACACAACTATTTTTTAATTAAAGAAAGATAATTCCTGATTTTTTGCTTGACAGTATTTTGTTATTATAACTTTTTATTCGATTTAGTCATTGAAATCGTTTTTTTTATCATTTAGTTTTCGGAGATTGCAACTGTCGTCAGTTTCAGTATTTTACTATTAAAGGTTTATTGCAAAACATATTATTATTATTATTATTATTTCAATTAGTTAGGATGATTTGAACTATATAAATAGAATGATTGTGGACATAAATTTATTAATTATTGCATTTACATAGAATTTTCATTTAAATCATCAATATATTGAATTTATGACATAAATAGTCTAAATAATGAATTGTTTTTTTATTTTATTTTTTTATATTTCACAGATAAAAATTCTTCAACAACATAAAATAAAGCAAAATAGATAGAATAATAAACATTTTATCAAATAATTTGTTACCAATCATAATTAATAATTTCAATTAAAATTAATTAATTCATCAAAATGAAATTTGAATTACAAAGTGTAACATCTATAGTATTTCTATCGATAGTTAATCTATGTGTTAGTGTACAAGATTTTGCTGAAAAAACATTAAATAGTCTTAACAATGAAATAACAATAGTCAATAATAATAACCATCATCATCAACATACAAAACGACATCACAATCATCATATAAGTGGCAGCAATATTGGCGGCAATGGCATCATTCAAAATGCAACTAATCAAAATTTTCTATTAATTGATTATTTAGCTGATGGCGAAATGGAACGACGAATCAGCTATAAAGGAATAACAGCAAAAGAAACCAGTATTGGAAATAGCGGGTAAATATTCATTTTGCTGAAAAAAAAAAATCTTAAATTTTATTGGAATTATAGCTGGTTGATGTTGTTTTTTGTTTCTCTTTTATTTGCTTATTTTTTTTTTATAATATATTATGTATGCTTGTTGCACATAAACTATGCAATGCTATGCGATGCGAAACAACATACCTCAGAATTCAAACCTAATATTTAAAAACCTTTACTAAAACTTATATATTGTTGGCAAAATACAATTTCAACCTTTGCAATTCCAATTATAAAAATAATTTTTAAACGCATATATTTATAAGCTGTAGGTTTAGGTTATAAAAATGTTGTATGTTGATCCATATTTAAATGTATTAAGATACATAAAAGGAAAGGTATTTTATGTATTTAATGTTAAAATATATGCGCAAGAAACTTACATTACGGTAAAGAAAATGTTACTAGATGCAGACGCAGATCACAAGAAGCAATGGTAAAACATATGTTTGTGTCGCATATTTATAAATATATTTTTATGATGTGACGCATATCATATAAAATAATTTAAATTGAATTCCCAAGTAATTCATTAATATGGGTATGGGTGTATTAACGCTTCAAATAAGAGTAAAAGCAAGTTATAGATATTTCCACTGAACATATATTTAACTACATATTTAAAAAAAAAAAACGTACGATTACCATTTATTTTACACATTTATACCTACTCTTCAACAATAATTATACGAAAGAAGATAATCAACTCAATCGAGGCTAGTATTGACGGAACTTGGGACCAAATTAAATGATAATTTTCTTTGCAATTTTTTTTCTCTCCTGAAACACAGACGATTTCTCACGCATATATTGTCAAGAATATTTAAAAATGACCTGCAAAGAAAATGAAAACAAAAATTTAATTTATAAAAATCGTTTCTATAAAATGACAAACCTTGATGTGCCAACAACAGTATACAAAATGTTTAATGATTCAAATGATCAATTTCCAACCGAAGTGCACTTTAAATTATTATTAATGATACCAAAAAATAAATAAATAAAAAAACTCATTTCTTTCGTTCATTGTAAAAGTTTTGCGGTATATTAGCTGAGGGAATAAATAATAAGAGGAAGAAAAATGTCAGTGCAGATACAATGTGCAAAGGGTTCTGCTTTGAAATATAGACGAGAGAGGTATTCACCGTAGTTTGGAATATTTGCGGTTAGAATTTTATAGAATAATAAAATTAAGAATAAATTTAAACTATTTTTCGTTTTGTTTCACATAATACTTAGACCGAAAACTAAATTTAAGAAACGTTAATTGCCAATAAAATTTTTAGGAATAATATTTTTTTTGCAAAATTCGTATTAGGTACACTTGAGAACATCTCACAAGCTATACAGGTTAATTTTGAAAAAAAATCTTACTTATTTTAACTTCGTAATATGTATACAATTCGTACTAAAATTGAAAGTATAAATTTTGACCCAGTAGGAATAGTTTGTATTTAATAAGCACGATAGAGTCTACTGTAAGCAATATTTTTGCGGCCTTTACGTATCAACGGTAGTGGTAATATTTTATGCTTATTCACTTATTGTAACGAACCAATCTATAATATCAACAATACATCATGTTATGACGATAAGGATTCTTTCTCTCTCCATTTATAAAATATATGCATGAATATTTTGAAAATGAATGAAAAGGTATTGTTTTGGGTATTCGTTGCATTTAAAGCAAGCAAAGTCCATAGCACCAAAAATTAAATCGTTCAACACTTTATATTAATATGTATATACCCAAACGTATTCAAGATATACGCGCATACGAAAATATAATGATATAATATAACGTCGATGATTATTATTATTATTGCAGTCCCCGGTCTATTGACTTAGTTTAATGTTTTGGACATTTTAAGGGCAATTATGTGGTGATTGTTTTCAACAAAATGTATATGTAAATTCTACCGCACATATGCACAATATTTTATTCATTTGTCTAATATAGAATACGAATATAGAATATAGACGATGGATATAAACTTCTGACTTGACTGTCTCTCATCATAATCTAATTCTCAATATAACACTACAACATCATATCAAAATGCATATTACATATGTATATTATTATTATTTACATTGTGCTAAATAATTATAATAAATGCATTTAGAGAATTTATATAATTATGTGAAAGCTATAAAGTCAACAATTTTTAGTTGAAAATATTTTAAATATATGAATGTAGGTATATATATGGAATAGTATTTGCGTAAAAACTCTGTGGCAAATCATAATGTATTTTATTTAGTATGAAATTCTTATGATCACAATTATAATGAAAGTATATGTAAGTAATTATACTTTGTATATATTTAGATCATAAATGTTGTAAATGTGAATTATCGAGCAATTAAAAAATGAAATAATAATAATGCCAACCGCTTTTACAATGAGCCACTTAATATATGATTTTTTTTATTCAGCAATACAATCGTTTTTTATTTAATTTTTGGAAAAAAAAATTGTTTTTTTTTTTTTGTTCGTTCACTTTTGGAAATCCGGGCAAATATGTACATTTTTTGTTTGATCACTTTTGGAAAAACGGATAATCCAACAAAAAAAAAGTCGGGTAGCAATCCATTGGCCGCTTGTTTTTTTTTTAAAATTTAATCATTTTTGAATCGACAGAATATTTACTTTAGAAATTAACTTTTCTGCATAAATATTAGTTATAAAATTTGGTCTAGCAGATTCGTCAAAGATCTTTACAAAAACTTACGTAATTTATTGGAGTTATTAATATTACTCTCACTTTACAGCCTTATTTAACGTTAGATAAATTTATTTTAAATAAACAACAACATTTAAAAATAGTTATATCTAATCTGAAAAAAATGTATTTATATTATATATATATATATTTTCGACAAAAATAAAAAGAAAAAAAAAATTCTAGAAATATTAAATCAAATAATCAATAGTTATTTTTAGTTATTGTTGATAATTAATATCATCAATATATTGTTTTAATGAGATAGCTGAGCGCCAGTAAAACCAGTTTAAGCTTTTGTTCTAAGCTGATGAACCTGCGGTGGAATTTCACTTTTTGTCAACAAAATGTGTGTTATAATGCAAAAAGTGGAAACAAATATTATAACACTTTCATTTAAAATACAAAATCATATTGGCGAACTGCATGATCACTAACTAGGTGGCAGTAGTTTCTATGTGAAAAAAGATGATGAGAACTGGTCAAGCTAACAAAAAAGATGATGAGTGCCAATGCCATATTAGAATCCTTTGTATTTTTGTAGTTCTAAATTTAACCAGTAGCGGCGACTCTTTACTTGCAGTTCGCCAATATTACCAATTCACCTTATTTTTTATACTCCAATTTTCATATTTTAACGTTTCTTTTCATTTTACCATTATAACAAAAAAAAATGTTTACTCAAGAAAAAAATGTGGTGTAATATGAAGCGATTTCTATCATTGTACTTACCACATTTACACACTTCAATTAAAATCGTGAAACTTGCTATAATGAAATATTGGGATTTTTCACTGCTTATCATTTTACCACATTCAAAAGTGAAATTCCACCGCTGGTGCACCTGAAAAACCAAATAAGCAACATATTTGAAAATACCAAGATAAAAGCTCTGCAAACATTTTAAATAATTTAATAAATGTCAACTCAATTCATAATACATACGATCATTATTATGTGTCAACTGATTACTATTTATACAAATAAAAAACAAAAAGCAAATTTTAAATTTAATTCGTCTAATGTGGTATAATTAAAATAAGTTTTTCATGAAATCAACAATCTGTAATGGAAAACCACATGAACTCTTTAGTTATATATATGATGTTAATTGCCAATGAATATAAACTATAAACCAATACGATGATAGTCTGGCTGTATTGATGGATGAATAAATTTAAGTTATAAGTGATTTAAAATTTAACAAAGTAGAAATGGTGTGGCATCAAATCGGATTATTGTTTGTCCAATAAACATGATAATATACTTTCTCCAAATTATCCATTATTTTATAGTTTTCGATATCTACGTTTAAATTATTTATCTATACATTTTCTCCTATCTGAATGCATTACGAAATTTTCGGACAATAAATTCTTTAAGTAGAAATGTTTTATTTTAATTTTTTTTTTGTTTTAAGTTAAAAGATTGCATACAATAACTGTGACAAAATCACACACAAAAAAAACTATTAGCTATGAAAATAATTGTTAAGCTAAATGGTATCTACAGCACATTATGAAGAATGAATAAAAAAAAAATTTATAATAAATAGTCAAATAAAGCTCAAGGATTAATTGGATGGATAAATTCAATGAAAAATGTTTTAGCGTATTTATGTAAATTATAATAAGCTATACCTACCTACGGGACAAAAAATAAAGATTTTATATAATAATAAAAAAATAGCATATTTCCTTATCGTCTTAATTTACTTGTAAAATAATAAAAATAAAAACATGAACAACTTAATCATAACGCAATTTATGAGATAATTTTTTTTTAAAAACTACATAAAAAAAAACATGAATAGCAATATATTTTTACTATGTTGCAAAAATTATATTATATTAAAATTAATTATTGTGAAAAGTGTTTAATATTTAAAGCTCGTTTACACTCTTCAATTAGAAATTTAGTTGCGTTTAAGATTTGGCTACTTACTTCTTCACTGAATGTAGTTCTGCCACTTGAATTTACATGCATAAGTAGTTTGAGAAAACAACGTAAACGAATTTAGTTAAGTTTCTGTAACTATTTTTAGTTAATCATTGAATATTTCTCCGATAATGTGTGTTTATACAATGGAATTTATAATTTTATATTTCGGTACAAACCATAATCAAAAATCAATCATATTGTGTGAATATACCTTTATTTAAAATATAGTAATTACTATATGCCTAAGGGCAATAATTATTATTATTATTAATATAGAGATTCGTTGACAATTCTCGTTTCACCGACTAAAGAAATACAAGAGAATTACTTACTTATAGTCAATGACAATTTTATAATAATTGCATTATTTAAAGAGAAAAAAAAATGGTTTTATTATCTGAAATTCGATACACTTTCTATAGCACAATGCATCTGCATCACAAACTCAGTAGCAGCATTAATACTAAATTTTATTAAATTTGATATGGATATGCTTTTAAAGGAATTTTTGATTAATATAACTTATAGGTCTCGATATTAATGTTGTTGATGAGATAAAATCAAATGATTTTTTTTCTTCTTTTATACGTTTATTGTTTAATGCATTGCGTTAGACAAATCCTAATATATTTATATATGTAAGTAAGTAAAATAATAATATATTATTTATTAGTGTTATAGTTGATGTTCATCATATTTATTGTTGTTGCTTTTCATTCCATTTTTGTTTAGAGAAACTTTTGATGTTAGTACATTTCTCTAAGTTGAAGAGGAAATAATATACAGAATGGGGATGATATATGCTACCATGTTTTAATGTGAAATTGTTTAATAATCTGCGCATTTTAAATTAGAATGTAGAGTATTTTTAACGTTTCCATTCTACAGTAATTTTCATTATGATATTCAGCTGATATTTTCGGTGGTGAAAAAATGATTGATTTGTAAACAATTTGATTTTCATTTCATTCATTTTTTAGCAAAAATTTATGATAAATAATAATTAGTTTGAGGTTCAAGTTTTCTTGAAATATTTTTCGGTTAGATTAGTCAAAGGATTAAAATCATATTCTGAAATAGCACAATAGTGAGAATGAAAAAAAAAGAGACACGATTGGACTATTTCAATTTCAATATTTCATTCATAAAAAAATAAACAAAATAAACTAGATTAGTAATTAGAATGGGCGAAAATAAGCTGTAATCAATTATGAAATACATAATTATAGTTTGAACTGGACGAAATCATTTATCTTAAACGTATTCTTACTATTTTCTCATAATAATTATTTGAACCGTAGATAAATTTTAAAACAACTTTACATTCAATAAAAATGTAACGTTATTAATTAAAATCAAGTTTTAAATTATCTGAATATGATGATAGTTACCTACTGTGTAGTGTTAAAAGTTTTATTAATAATTTGTTTTGGACTTTTTATTTATTTAATTTACCGTCCATGCTGAAGTGGCGTTATGTTATTTTTAGTAATATTTGCATCTATCGCACACATATTACAAATATAAATTGTCGAGTTTATTATTTATTTATCGCTTTATTTATAGTCACATGAAATTGTAATGAGATTTCGCAATGGATTGTCGTCTAGGTAAGATATCAATTTTCGGTATTTAATATTAATTTATATTTTGTTTTTGGTAATAAAGCATATCGTAAACGGGTGTAAGTAAATACACAACTCAATTACTGAATGGGCACTTAAAGCTTAAGTCTTAAAATTGTCCGTTATGGATGTTTTATTTAATTTAAAAATCAAAAAAAAAACTAAAACCACCATTACGGGACAGTGTATATAATTATTCACTGGCCATTTTTATTAGTTTTTAATTTTTGTGTTTACGCACTCCAGCTTACGCTATTTATTCGCTTTACTTTTTGAAAGTGATATTTTAATGGTGTGTTATTACCATTCCTCTGTCAAAATAATCTATATCATTATGCAAGAAATTAGTTAAACATTAATTGTGTGTCATGCTCATGACTCGTGCTGTGAGAAATTAGCAAAATTATTTTCACTCAATATTATAGTAAATAAAAAGTCGTAATGATTTTTGCGGAATCTCTATAAAATTTTTGCTACGAAGGCAAAAGAAGAATATATAAAAGAATCTGATGTAATGAAAACTAAGATACCTATAATATGTTGGTCATATTTTTCTGTATTATAAATTTCATATTGTAATTATAATCACTAAGTGCATGTAATATGTTAAATTATTACAGCGTGTCATTAATATAGATTAAGTGTATTGCCATTTTTCACTACATTTTTTTTTTTAATTTTTTTATTTATTATTTTTTTTTATTATTGATTGATTTATATGCTATAAAATAGCTTATGACGTTTTACATATATTTAAATGGTCGTGGTTGATATTGGTCTCTTATATATAAAATATATATATATATTTTCTTTGTTCTTTTACGAAGATAAAATATAAATATATGTAATTGGCGCCGTAGGTAATATTTTTCTTACAATTTTGATTAAAAATAAACTATTTACGCATGAACATCAAGCTGTTGGTTTTAATATGCTTTAAAAATATTTGATCCCAAAAAATTATTGATCTATACATATTTTTGTTACGTATGTTTTTAAACTTGCATTAGTTATAATTCTCGCTATCACATTTTTTTGATGGGTTGTCTTTGATTATGAATGTATCTGTCTTAATAATTACATCGATGTGACTTGAATATACAGATGATTGATAAATTTGTACTGCTTTTATCTTTAGAGATTGAGATATTTAATATTTGGTGCCGTTAAAAAAAAAGTGTTAAAACATGTTTATAATCATAGATCATGCTCTAACTATGTCTGAAAATTGTACTTGCAGTATTTGTACAAAAAAAAAAGAAAAGAAAGTAAATCTTATGAACTATTAAATATCTGTTAAAAGCGTACCCCTTCAGAAAAATGATATGGTATGAAATTTCATTGTTATTTGATATACCCTTGCATGGAATGAAAGATTTATACCACATTAATACCTTATATTTATGGTATAAGTCGGCCAAAACATACCATTTTTTTTTTTTTTCATAGGGTATATATTTCATACCATATTATTTTTTTTTTTACAAGGGACCTCTTTTTTGAATTTTGTCAATGTCAAATTTTTCGACATCAAGACATTTTATGTGTTGGAAATTCAATCTCCAGTTTGCGTTATTCTTTCGATTGAACTTCATATGTTAAATGATAATCAATTCAACCTACACAAATAATGTACAAGTATTATTATTACTTGTGTTTTATTTTCGAATATTTATGTTACATTTTGTTGTATCAAGATTGAAATGTCAATTCAATGTGATAAAATATAATAGAAAGAAAAATATATATATATAATATAGTTAATAATTTATAATACGCCAACTATGTGGCCATTCAGTTGCATTGTAACCAAGAATAACTACAATACAAAAATATCTTACATCATATAAGCCACTATTGATAAAGTATTTAAATTGAAAAAAAAAAAAGCTGTTTTATATTTTAGAAAAGAAATTGATATTTAATTGAACAAAACCGTATTTAAAATTTATTGCCTTTAAAATTGTATATGGGATCTGCTTATTATATAAAGCAATTGGTAACAAGAAAAACGAAGAATAAAAATGCTAGCGCGCGACACATTCAAAAATGTATAACAATTGAGAAAAAATATTTTATATAAAAAAGAAAAAAAACAAAAACAAAATATTTAAATTAAATTTCTTAAAAATTTAAATTTAAGAAAATGACCAATAAATTGAATCGTTTTATTAATATAAAATTTATTATGGTGGATGCGTGTGCATGTGAGATGTGAGTGCCGAAAATATATTTGAAAATCAAATGAATTATGCGCATCTCTCTAATAAATTGAATCGGTATACGGTGTGTGCACATATAAATATTGGTTATTGTGATATCGAATAAAGGCAGTGGGCGAAATATTATTGCCATTATATAAATATTCTATTTACAAAACAACTGAATTGAAAGTAGGTAAATTATATTATGTCTGTTTAGCTGTTTATTGTTGATCTATAGCAATTTAATGATTTTTAATATATTCTGTATTTTAAATTATGATAAACATGTATTATGATCTTGTAAATGGTGATTAATGTCATCGTTTTGTTAAATTTTTATTGTCAATATAAATAATATTATTGTTATTGATCATTTATTTTGATTGTAAATAAAATTTGGAAAATAAAATTAAGAAAAAAGAGCACACACACACACCTTCAGTTGCACAGAGAATATAAAAAATGAATGCCCATCATGGCTGTCTCAAGTCCGTGAATATGGTTGTTAAATATTTAATGATTTTATTATAAATTGTGTCGGAAGATGCAAGAGAAAATGTTATTTTATTGATGAAATTGTGTAATATATGACAATAAATATTGGGTAGTCGTAAATCCTACGTTTACAATTATATTTAATCGATTTTTGTTTTTTTTTTTTTGTTTTATTGAGGGTATCGAAGATGTTAATACTTGATACTCTTAGAGAAATTATTCAAATTCACATTTATGGAAAATAGTCTGTAAAATGAATGTATCCTTGTGGATTAATTTCAGATTGAATTTCGTGCAATCATTTTCGAAAATTTTAAATTAATCTGGAAATCCGATTTTACTGATGGAAAAAGAATTCTGTTATTGGATGAAATTCACACTTTTTAAGAATTCGCTTTGATGATTAGATCTAGATCTCCCCCTTAAGCAATGTTAGTGTTTCATTTTTCTTCTTTTTTTTTTAATGCAGCGTCACATAATATTTTTTTTTTATAGTTTAAGTTTAATCATATGATCCAACTAAAATATTCAAAAAACAAACTAACTTAACTTTAAGTGCTGTACTTGGAATTGGATTTTGCATAATTAAATAAAACAACTCAATCAAAAATCATTAAAAACATGAATAACAAATAAAGCAAATGTTCAAATATGGGAAGATATGTATTAGGAAAGTGTTGACTGTTCGATTTATCAATGTTAAGAGGGTGATACGGTCAGTTAAATACCGCATACAAAACCATTAATTGTCCCCTTCTAAAATCATAAATAAAACGCATTTCTGCTTTGAGATTATTAAATCGAATGCATTTTTGGGTAGTTTTTTTTTTTTTTTGTAGTAGCTATTGTTATTATACCTACATTTTCTCTGTATTTATTTGAAATATACTTAATATATATTGATATATATTTCAACATGATTTTGATTCGACAACATATCATTAAACAATTTGTTTTTAGATGTTGTTGGTAATAACGTGCGGTAAGCTTACTACTTACAGAGCTCATATCACAAAGGATGAAGGGTGCTATTGCTACACTTTCTATATATTTTTAACTGTAATATATTGCAACTAATAGAAAAATAAGGGAATGTAAGATGAACATAATATCTGGAAATAGTTTGACATGTGAAAATAATAGCCCACTGAAAATATTGATGACAATTATTTTTATTATTATGTATTATGATATTGTGTACTTATGTAGTGATAACGAGATTGTTTGATTGCTTGATATTTAGCATTCGAAAAGGAAACTTATGCTTTAAAAACCATTTGACGTTGAAACAGAAGAAATAACTGCAAGAATTCCATTTTTATATAAATTGAATTTTCTTTTTTCTTACACGCTAAGTATTTAGACCGAAATGGTTATAATATAAAAATTTTGTATCGTCACTGCAGTGTATAGAATTTTTGAAAACCATGACCAAATTAATTTATATCCAAATATTGTAAGAAAAAAGAAAAAAAAATAATTAAAACGTCTATCCTATATAGAAACGTATTGTCCAAATTGTGGTTGGAATCATGTTCATGTGTCGCATTTTTCTTTAAAGTGAACAATGAATTATGTAGTTTTTAAACAGGATTCTGGACATAATTCTGATGATGTTTTTATATTCAAAAATTTATTAAAATATTTTTTTTTAAAAAAAAGTTTTCAAATTTTGAACATTTTAATTCAATTCTGTACACATTGGCAACAGAAAAGAGACGAGCACTCTGGTAATAATGAAACGTCATTTACCGATCGGTGTGTATTTAAAAGTTATATGTTGAGTTAACGTAAGTTAGTAGGTATAACACAAAAAACCGAATCAGAGAATGAGAAAAAAGACCATAAATTCTACCATATATCGGTGCGTCTTCCTTTTTTTTGTGCGTTTTGTTTGTTTTCATTTCTATGAAGCACTAAAAACCACTTAATTTATGGAGTTAATTAAAAAAAAAATAATAGAAATCTTTTATTTATTTACTGAAGCGTGATTAGATCCCTTGCGTTAAAATTTATTGAAAATAATTTTTTCGGACTTATTTTTCATTATATTTTACGATCTATATAAGTAGTAAGTAGTCATTTAACTTTACATATATGTATTTATATATCTCTTGTATACGTTCATAAATTCAAATCACCGAATTAAGTGAGGTTTATAATTCATTTTGAAGGGTTTATCCTGGAAGTTCGTTAAAATGTAAACAATTACTTGATATGTATCGAATTCATAATCAAAACCGTTATCGGTGTATCGACTTCAAAATATGTGCGTAGCGTAAAATAAATTATAATTAGATTTATGGAGAATCTCAATAGTTGATCTAAAATTTAGTTATTCTTGAAAGTATGAACCCCACCTTAAAATAAAATAAAGCAATGCAACGAATTAACGTTTAGAATAACACCGATGACATTATCAAATGCATTTATCTTTTATGCTGTGTAATCTTTTGGATTCTTTTAGTTTAACTAAAATTGTTGATATGTCGCACTTTAATTTCACATGACCATTTAGTTGAACCGATGGACAGAAAAAAAAAACATTTCTTTTATAACATTATTTAAAGAATTTATGTAGATATCAATTTCGATGATGTCAATCACAAATCAATAATATAAATTCTAAATTATATTTTTGTAATAACTATATAAATGTACTTACGTAACTCTTCTATTTAAATGAATCCGAAATTGAATCATACGATCAGAAAATCGAAATACTGAATAGACTAATACTAATTTAACGAGAAATTGAAATAAAAAAAAAAAAAAAATAAGATGAATGAGAAGTTAAAAGACAAAAAAAAAAAACTTACGAAGAAATCGATGAGAAACACAAAATGTTTAGCATAGCGCATCTAAAAACTGATGATCAATCTTGATCGTACGATTTCTCGTACGATCATATTATTATTTTATGATTGGATTTGTTGTTTATTTTGTTTCTTTTTTTTTTTGCATATTGATGACGACGATGATTGTTTTTTTATTTTTTTTATTTTTGTAGTTGTTGGATTAGATATATAATTACCTAATAATGTTTTTTTCTGTCGTGTTAAAAGCGTGCATCTAATTATTGTTGGCTGCCAAAAACTAAGAATAGAGAGATCGGCTGCGAGTTAGTAACCATGGAGGTGAGGTTGTTTTTTTTTTCTCTGTTTCTTATTTCTTCGTTAGGTTATTGTTAGAATTTCGATCGCGTGATAATGTTATTTGAGATAATTTGTATGCCAAAACATAAAAATGAATAAATTAATAAATTAATGAAAGTGAAATAGCAATAATTTTGATTTAAATAGTTTTTTTTTTCGTGAACATTTTTAACAGTCAAAAATAATTTCGATTTTAAAAATAAACTTCGGTATTTAAGATTTTTTTTTCACCCGTCACTACAATGCACATATCAATGAGATGCGCTTAGTCATTTTCTGATTTTGGAAACTTATAGCATTTTAAATTAGACGATAGCGTAAATTTACCCAAAGAATAAATCGTTTAAATTGCTTGCCATTAGAAAGTATTTTTTTGAGGTTTACATAAATTGTGTTATGATTGGTTTTTCATCAGTTTGCTTGTGTGTATTTAATTATTTACTTGAAATATGTTAGAAAGGGAGTTAAGATGTTGCAATAACTATCTGAATTATAATAATAAGCACAACTACAGTGCATTTCAATTAACATCAATTATTGGAGAAAAAAAATTGCTGAAAAGAAAGCAAAATGAATGAATAAACAAGAATAATGTAAGAAATTAATAAAAACATAATAAAAGTGTTGATAATTATTTATTTAAACCATAATATTGGCTGTAATATGCATCATAATTATATTATGTAATTGATATTAGAATTTCATAGTATATTTTAATACAGATGCATATATTGATATAATATGCCTCAAGTTGTTTTAATATATAGCACACACCTGTACTCTATATCTGTTAAACTGTAATTATTTGATGTGTTTAATATAATAGAGCGGTAATATGTTCTGAACCACCTTAACACATAAGTATAACATATTTATGTATTAAATTGTGGATCAGCTGTCATCAAGAATAATTATGAAAATGTCTATAACTTATTTAGTTTCATTATTAAAATTAACTACTAACAGTAGTTAACTATGTTCTTGTATTAATAAAAAAAAATATCTAAATATTGAAAATTGTAAGATATTTTCAACGCAGTTACATTCTGTGGTTCGTAGATATTTTAATAGATTTGATAATGTGAACTCATTTCATCGTACAAACAGAATTTACTATAAATCAATTTAAAGATAATTCAAAATCAAATAATAGTTCCGATTCAAAATACTCGTGAATATTAGATAAATTCTATTAATTAATATCGGAGTAAGCTAATAATGAACCAATTAAGTACGTTTTACCTGTCTGTGGTTAATCATGAATTAACCTCACGATGTGTAAAAACCATACCATATACTTAATAAATACAAGTGAATTTTTTTTTTTTTTTTTTAATGTTATAAATATGTTCATGTTGCTACTTTTAATACACATCGCTACACGTTATACAATAACAAATACCAAATCTAACGTAAGTATTTAAAAGTAGACAAAAAAAACTTAAAAAAAAATACCTTGATACAAGCAAAAACACACATTGAGGTATGTTACATGAAGTGATATATAATTAATACCGACGATACAGCGAAAAATAAAAACTTACCGCATGACTTCATTTATAAAAAAGCAAAAAAATATCGTACGATATTATGACGTATTCACATACAGTTAAGAGGCTTGTGTTACAGTCAGGAGTCAGGTAGATAGAGGTAAAGCCGCGTAAGAGATTATAACTCATCATTTATTTAATATATAAGAAAATATATTAAATTAAATATTTTTACTAATTGAATGCCTCACGATTACTAAGTAAAATTAAATTTTGTTTACATTGTAAATATGTGTGTGGGGGGGGCACACGAGGTGAAGATTGCATTAGGTATATCATTTTGTGTGAATATTGCCGGATGGAATATACATATATATATTTTTTTTTCTTATCATTTATTGCATAATCTAGTATATAAATACGTTTTAAAGGAATTTCATTTTATTTGTTTATATAATTTTTTTGTTAAACATCTTTTTAAGTGGATAACGATGTCACGTGTTTGACTTATTTATAGTACTACATAATATTTAATTCACTATAGGCTAACTGTGTATCGTACGATATAAAATTCTTCTTTTTTTTATTTTCAATTTTTTTTTTTTTTGCAAACTCAATACAGACTTTTTTTTGTCAAGGTAAGCGATAAAAAAAAAATCAGTCTAATAATAATGATTTGTCGAATAATATAATGTAATACCTGCTATATTGTATTGATGTTAGTGGTAGTGTAAATGTAAAGGCATCGCACATTAGTATATAAAAAATACTCTACATAGACAAATGACGTTGATGCGCCAACGTAGTATGTATTATTCAGCCAATACACAGTAATAATTACGTGTACGATTACGTTTGGTAGAAGTAATAAAATAATATCGTTCGATTTTTGTTTAAATATGATGTATTTTTAACATTCGATTGTGAAAATAGAATTGTAAATATGCATTTGAATGGCAACTAAAATGAAATTCGATTATTATTATATCCTTTGATACTTATATATGTATGATATTTTAGGCAGATGTGTAAGTATTATTTCTAAAATCATATTGAAATTTACAGCTTATATGACCTTAGGTTTATATACCTAATTATCGGTAGATATAAAATTTTGTATGCAAAAATTTATTAACGATAATAATTTATTATAATTTTTTCCATTTAGTTTTAAATTTAATGAGATATCATTTAATTTTACTAATTGTTAAGAAATTGTAATTTTCATTTTTGTTTAAAAAGTAATCAATATCCTGAATTCATGAATTAATTTTTTACGTTTATTTTATTAAATATAATCTATGTATAAACGAATGTATGTTTATAATATTTTCTTAATAACTATATTCTTTACATTATTGTACTTAAATCTAATGTCTACGTAAGAAATGAAAACCATCATTTGTATAATTATATATCTATTTAATATTTTTATTTGAAATATTTGAGACCTAAGCAAATTTTTTAAATATAAAAAATAAAATACAAAAGCAACAAACATTTTTTTTTTTTTTTTTAATTCCAATTTAAAATATTAATGAACTTATATTAGGTATTATAAAATATAAAAAAAATATAGAATATATAAAATTATAAAAACGAAGAAGAATATCTACGTAAAAAAAAGAACCAATTAAAAATCTATTCCCTCAAACTGAACGCAGCCATAGAATATTCTATGGCCAAAATAGCATTATATTTATGTTTATTTTCATTTATTAATTGTATTAATTCCCTGGTTATTGATTCAGATTGAATATTAATCTTAAGTTTTAAATTATTAGTGCGTTTAGAAACCACTGCCAATAAAGTTTTAAACAAATTTCTATCCATGCAAATAGTTGAGTAACCATATTTTCCAATTTGAAGTATTTCCAATGTTTTAATATTGTCGATAAATGTAGTCCAAAATTTATTCTGATCAGTGGTCATTACCACACAATCAAAGTCAAATGACTTTAAATTCGGCATGTTGTCGGATAATTGCAGTAGTTCCAATGGATTTAATGAATATAATTTACTTATAATTCTTAGATCTTGTAAAGTTTTCATTGTTGATATTGCATTAATTAATGTATTATCTAATACACAATCGATCAGATGTAACTTCTCAACGGTATTTTTAATGGCCAATTGAGCTATCAATTTTGAATTATCTTTAGAATCATTTGTTAATATTAATTCTTTCAATCTATTTGATGTTAATAAATTGTCCAAGTTCAGCTTCAATGGAGTATGAAAATTATTGGTTAATGAAAATATTTCTAAATTTGGAAAATCGGTGAGTGCATTTTCGTTTTTAAATTGAAATACACCTTCCAGTAAAACAGATTTCAATTGACGATTTTTCTTAAAAAATTCGTTGATTTCTTCCATTGTAATTGAACACATGCAAGATATCTTAAAGTCTTCAACATTTTTATATGGTTGATAGAAATAACTTGAAATAGATAAACTAAATATATCTAGTGAAACCAATGTAGAGTCGGACAACTGTTTTATTTCATTCTCAGAAATACTTATTCTTGGTGCGAAAAATTTCAATATTTTTAATTTACGAAACATCGGTAAGCATTTATTCCAAGTACACACATTCATATTGAGTATTTCAAGTTCAAATCTTTCGAGAATTGGTCCAGAACAGTATTTTATAGTTAAATCGATCATGGATTCCTTATCTGGATCTGCTTTTCTAGTACAGTTTAAATATAAATCTTTAATGTGTGGTCCAATCACTTTCAGTGTATTTTCTAATTTTTCCAAACGCTTATTTTTCTCACATTTCAACATAAATTCATTCAAATTTATTTTTCTGGTTCTGACTATGCGAATAGCAATATCCTTAATGCGTTTACTAACCGAAAATAATGTAAATAAATCCGATTGATCTAAGTATTCAAACACTGATAATAAACAATCATCATTGGAACTTATATGCACATCAATATAATGCATGTGTTTTATGGTTAATGTAGAATCCACTACAACAGCATTTTTCTGTAACAAAACGAATAATATTTGTTATAATAAGTGTTTCTATTCACTTATGTTTAGTTATTAATCATACCTTCTTTTCACCAATTTTTTCCATGATTTCAATATAAAATATGTATTGGATTTGTAAATAAAAAATGACCACTACACTTGACGAACCAAGCTAAAAGACCAACTGAAGAATGTCACATCATTATTTTGTTCACGCAGGTATTTTTGCAAATGACTTTTTGGCATTTTAAAATGGCGTTATATTTTTCGAAATAAATGCTGGTTTCTTAAAGAATATTTTGAAATTAAGCGATATTTTCGAGATTTTGTCAAGTTGTCAATGTTTAAAAGAATAACATAGATAAGATCTTAAAATTCGACATATTCATATAGCATATCGAAAATAGATAGTTTTATTTTATGCGACGCATATTGCCTGCTGTATAGAATTTGAATAATAACCGTCAACATAAATTTAAAAGTATTTTATATAAAAAAGAAGAAAAAACGTAATATGTAAAAGTAGAAAAAAAAATAGTACAACCGTTTTTTTTTCTTATATCTACAAAGACAACATAAATAAATTTTATTGAATTTATGATGGCAAACTAGGCATACCACAATATTTCCCAGGTTGATTGATCGTCGACATAGGTCATTGGATTTTAAATGTTTAATTCTATTCGTTCTTGTTCTTGTTCTTGTTTTTTTTTATTCTTTGCTTATGTTTCTAAACGAAGAAGGAGATTTTAAAACTCAAACAATTATAGGTGAATTAGTTATCTGTGTTGTTTTTTTTTTTCTTACATATTAACTCATATATCACAATATGCTTAATATTATAGTTTCTCCTTTACGACATTTAACCAGAAATCTAATACATCTAATTTTAACCTGTTTATTGTTTAACGGATAAAAATAATTCTAATAAAATGAAAATAATTTGTTTTAGAAAATGTGGTGTTGTTGTGTGAATTGTACGGCATATACTTTAACAATTCAATATGTCATTTTGACCCTTTAAAGTTATGTTCTGTTCTTTTCTCCATATTAATTTTATTCAATATAAATAAGTACTTATATATTGTTGTTTTATATTACATTTGATAGAAATTAAGTTGAATAGATTAATTACTAGAATAAATGAAAAAATAACTATTGTTAATTTATAGGTCGTTGATTGATTACATAATTGAATGGAATTAAGAAAACTATACGCTCAAAATAAAATCGATTTTAAGGGTTCCATTTTAATTTAAATAAAAAATGAAACCAAATATTTAATGTCATTTTTTTTCTTATTTTCCAGAAAATCGTTAAGTCTGTGGCAACTATCGAATGGATTTGCCTTTATTCAAATGATTTATTCACGTGACGACGATTTAATCGATTGTGAATACTTAAGTAAGAAAGATTTTGTCGATGGTTTTTTAAAAAAATTCTATCATGAAGTGGATAGTGCACGGAAACTACGAAATGTAACATCATTAACAAATCAATATCATTCCTCAATGGTAACGGATCGTGAATTTCGTAAATATATTAGAAATAATATTATGCCAAATAATTTTATTGAGCAACCAGTAGAATATGATGACGACGCATTTGGCATGAGAAATTTAACGTATCAACAATTATGGAAAGATGCTGACGTACCCGATGACATAATGCCATTGATGAATTATTATAGTTTAAAGGAACAATGCGATGAAAGGCATCGACAAATGAAACGTATTGTTAGTGACATGAAAAGTGATAAAGAACATGATAGAAAAAATGCAACGGAACATTTAAACAGGTAATGAAATTTTGTAAAGATTTATATAATTTTCAAAAAATGTTTTCCTATTTTCTTGTTTTACTTTGTACTTACATTAAATCATATATAAAAAAAAAATTAATGCCATTCTGTGATCCATTTTCCTTTCTATCAACACAATCATTAATCAAATTAAAATTTTTGTATTTAAATCTTTTGCACCAATCAGATTTTGTTAAAAAGTAAAAAAAAAAACAATCTAAAACAAAAGATATTTTGATATTTTAAGTTTTATAATGTGACTAACATTAATTAACCAATTTTTTATTATTGAGATTTCAATACAAAAATAAATATAGATTAAGTTGTAACTAATATCCGTATTATCTCTTTCCTACCCTATTATTTTGTTCATTGAATATATTCTAGAGTCAAGTTTAAAATTGTGAAATAATGCTCAGTAGAAGATGGTAGCTGAATTTTGGAAGGTTTAAGGTTTGACTGATCTGAGTTTATATCAAAATAATTTGACAAAAAATTAAGATTTATTTGTTATTTTAAAGGTTTTATCTTTTATTTAATTAAATTGTGATTTAAAAAAAAAATGGTGATCATTTTTTTTGCTCTTTCCTCTAAATTTTTATTCAATTTTTGCATAAAATAATAAAACTGTCAAACCTTTATATTGTTATAAAAATAGACCAGTAAAATCTACTGAAATATTCATAAACAGAGTTTATATTCGAACGAGAACAGAATACTTAAATCCTGCAGAATTGTTGAGCAATTTTTGACTTGAATCTAACTATACCGCCTACTTAAAATCCTTACACTATTGACTATACATCAAAACAATCTTCTGCAAATAATCACGTCACACCTCGCATCACACATAATAATCATTTTGCCCCACACTTAATCTAATCCTTATTTTTCCTCATTCGAAGGAAAAAGAATTAAAAAAAAACTATAAACAAAAGTTTTCCTGTCTATTGAACCATTGAAATCTTTCCTAGATCTTTTTTTCAAAATACACATCATTTGTCTACAATAATATTTATATAATATAGAAGCACGACTGCGCACATAAAACACATTTCTATATATTACTATTTTTGCACCACCTCCTACATTTTGCCTATTCACATACTTTTCCACTCGCAAGTGTATATATACAAATACACAATATGCATAAGCACATACTTTATACAATATATTGTTGCATATTATGGCTATATGATTGTATCAAATCGTCATCAGAACAATAAACAAAATAAAAATAAAACGTAAACCATAAATAAGTTCAAGTAATTTGTAAATATGGGATCAAGACTCTCAATAATTTTCTTAGCTTTTTCACAAAGCAAAAAAAAAGAAAAAGAAAAAAGAAAATGTATTTATTTTGGTTTTGTAGAAGACAAGAGGTATTTATTAAGAAGCCACTAGATTGAATTGTGCATAATTAATGGTAGACAGGATTTTTTTTTTTTTTGGAATAATAACAGAACTGAATGTAGAGTAGATGAGATTAGAAATTACATATATGTTTTGAGTAGCACACGTAATATTGTAGGTCATTTTGTATAATCTAGAACGCACACTAACTCATTGCAATTATAGTCAATGAATAACAAACATAATACGCAGTTTGGGTGAACGATTAAATTTAATTATAAAATATGTTTGTTAAGTAACATTTTCATTTATTATTATTATTGTTTTTTTGTTTACTGTATTTTATTTTACTGTCATCAATGACACGACACACATATCAAAGTTCACAAAGTTATTAATACATTAACTTAGACACAATTTATAAAATTTTCATGTCAGCAGAATTTTTTGTCGGTGCTTTTCAATATTTATTATAAACAGTTTTTCGTATATATTAAATCGGTGCCAACGAATTACGTAATGCTCACTGAGCTCGATATTCCTTCTATGATGATATGAATCTATGAAATTCAAACAATTTAAAATCAAATTTCGGTTCATTTTTGCCGCCAATAAATAAATAAATATCTCCGCAATAATTAGTTTTTTAAGTTCCCAATTATATTTTCTTGGGAATTATGCGACTTTCTTGTGGTGTTAAAAAACTCTTTATTTGGGGGAATGAACACGCTTTTTCTATTGGGGAGATATTGACTGAGGTGATTCTAACCCTCCCCCAATATCTATTTCAAAATAAGTTCAGCCATCACGTTTCATTATATTTATAAGCCATAAATTGTCTGATCTATAAAATCTATAGTACGAGTATTTAATTTAGTAGATTTGGGTGAAACACCTTTCATCACTAATTCCATTAATACATCTATCTATATATTTCGTTTCATGTTTTTTACTATTCTATTTTTTGAATGCGTCATAAAATTTTCCACATTCATTTTTTTATCAATCAGAAGCACACTATCATTATCATAAATAGATTATATTTAACAATAACAATGTAATACCAGCTCCATTTACGTACGAAAATGACCAATCACATTTTTTTTTTCTTGTTTATAAAAATTATATACTTTTCCATTTTATATTTTTGCAAACAAACATGTGATTTTCTTTAAATGCCATATTTTTTATTTCATTTTATTACAAAAATAAGGCAAATTTTTATTTTTAAAATTATTGCTTGTTCTGCTTGGATTTTGTGCGCATTTAATTGCATATTTATCAAATTTTGTTTGCTTGTTTTGTTTTACTTTTTTATAATTTTACTTAATTTTTTTGTATAGTTTTTTCTATTATTATCTATTATTATACGTTTTTTTTTTTTGATTTTGAAACGGAAATCGTACAATCGTATCTTATAATGAGACATAATGAGAGTACATTCAAAACAGTAATCGGAAGTGAAATAATGATTCGATGTTTGTGCATATTATTATTACATAATGATCGCGACATTTTCTACAGATTGACGCAAATGAGAATTTTAAATTACAATTTGATGTAAAATATTATATACGCATTTAAGCAATTTGATAAAGATTTCTAGAATATTATTCGAATTAAAATTTACATGCAAATGTTTTTATTGGAATTTTTTATTATGGAAATTACATTCAAGCATATTTTGGATCATTAAAACATTCTAACGGTTTGTTTTTTTGTTTAAATTGCTATATTGCTATCTGAAATTTTTTAAATTAATTTTTTTTTCCTCATAAAATTGCATAAATGCATAAATCATTTTTTGGTATATCTGAATTTAACTTGGCTCTTAAGTGTATATCGAGATATGATTATTCTCACAAAACAATTAATTTTACAGCGATGAAACAGACATTTCTAAAAAAAGCTAGGAGAAATTTTCTTCATCTTCGTTCTTTTCTCTATTCCGTTTAATTTTATTGCGATGAATAATGTCACAGCATTCTAATATATTACATTAGAATGCCGTGATAATATACAAGATTAAAGAGTTAAATTCAAAAATGATAAAGTTTTTAAGAAAATTGCATTCAGAACTACAGTTTTTTTTTTCAATTTTTTTTTTCTAATTATCATGAATTTTCGAATACATATTTTAATGCGTAATAAGAATATTTTTCAAATATATTTGCACGTTCAGCACTTTGACTATAAATGCGATTGTATACATTTCCGAATTAGTCGAAACAAAACAAAAAAAACAAAAATAGCAGGAAATTTACTCGAATTTATATTTTATGGTTTTCGATATGCCTCGATTATTTGTGCTTTTTTTTTTGTTTTTATTATTTTATCTTTTCAAATCATTTGTAGGAAAAAACGTGCACTATCCGATTGGCTAATAGCACCAAATACGAAATGGTGTGGTCGTGGACAAACCGCTAGCAAATATAGTCAACTAGGTGGTGCATCAAAAGCTGATAAATGTTGTCGTCGACATGATTATTGTAAATTTAACATTCATGCAATGACCACGAAATGGCATATGTTTAATTATCGACCATTTACAATTAGTCATTGTAGCTGTGATATGAGGTTAGTTTTCCATATAAAATAATTACGTCTAAGTTTTTTTTTTTTTAATTTGGTTAGAACTTAAAGCCATACTTATACAAAAAGAAAAGTAAATAGAAAATATAGGCAGTTTCGTTAATCGACGACAAAAAATAAATAAGGTTATTATGTAAATCTTAAAATTTGCTTACCGTCGACAGAAAACAGAAAAAGAAAAAAAAAACAGAATGGTTACATTTTATTGAGTTAACTGTTAACATTTAGGTCTTGTATGAAAGGTAAAGGTAAGATAATGTAAGAGTACAAAAAATATAAGTAAATGGGGTGGGTGCTTACCAGCTTAGCATGTGAAAGCTTTTTATTCTATCATCGACTAGAAATTTTTCAAATATTATTATTGTCTATAGTCTGAAATATATTCTGAATTCTGATGTATGTGTAACCTCGTCCAGACGATATTTTATAAATCCTCTTATCATTTTTATTTTAAATCGAGAATAGAAAAATACTAGCGACTTGAAACTTTCCATCAAACACAAATCCAATATATAAATACTGTGCGAATTCCAAACTAAACCTTGTACTCTAAACAATAACAATAAATACAAAGATCCTATTTAAAAATAATCACATACAGCCCACCCAACGATACATACGTAACTAAAACATCCTTCAACTTATCCAACAAACATATACCCACAGAAGAAAAAAATACCATAAACGATAAATGCAACCGCAACCCCACTAACATTATTTCCAATCCTATAAAATCATAAAACTTCGACCCATTTTCCCTCCCCCACATCTTTTGTATCTCCATACACCTAAAATAACGAGAGAAAATAAGATAACAACTTATAAAAAGGACAATTGCAGACAACGAAGAGATTTATCAAATCTGTTAAGAGTTCCTGGTACAAAGTGGTGTGGTAAAGGTTACACCGCAAAAAAATACTCAGACATGGGTGGTTATTCAAAAGCTGATCGTTGCTGTCGACAGCATGACAAATCATGCCCATTTTGGATTATGGGATTTGAAACAAAATATGGATTCTTCAACTGGCGTGTTAATACGCTAATGCATTGCAAATGTGACGAAAGGTATTTTAAAAAATAAAACCGTAATTAAAGAAAGAAATTTAAGAAATTATATAATTTACAACGAATTTTTGTTTTGTATTTACTTAATATTTCAGAATAATATTTTTTTTTTCAATTTAGATTAATTAACGAATTTAATTATACAGAACGTGATGGTCTATTATGTTCGTATAGTAAATTAGAGTTTTATAATTGTATTTTATGTTACTCTATTTCGTTTCATATTGGAATTTTGTTAAAATCGTAATAACAAAGCATAATTAGTTTAAAAATAAAATAATTTTATCGTAAACAGATAAACACCGTAAGGCTGATCTGAAGATGCAAAATCTCCACCATTAACGATTTTCTTGTCTGAATTCATTTATCTCCAAACACTTACTCTCTCTTTTCCATATTTCTTATTTTCATGTTTGCTGCAGCAGATTCAGAAAATTGAATTCATTTAAAAAAAAAAATCTAAAAACCAAATAATAATTACTAATTTTTTTCATATCAAAGAAAATAAAAAGAAAAATAACCATGACGTCACAAAATAACACGCAATAATTTAAACGAGCAAATATACCTCGAAAAAAAAAATATTCTGCAATTTTTGAAATAAAAATAACTTCCTTACAAATAGAAAGTTGTATTACAAAATTGATGTTTAAATCATTTCGAAAAAAAAACCTGCATCAACCGTACACAAAACAAAAATAGCATAATCTGGGAAATTGCACGTACTGTGCTTACACCCCAATAAGCAACAAACAACAAATTTTCCGTTGTATTAAGAATTAAAGGGATTGATTCGCTTTTTCTTTACTTTGTGAGATTTTTTTTCTTCATACGTACGTCGCGATGATGATCACTGTGGTCAATTCAATGCATATAGGGATATAAACCGATAACCAATATAACTAAGTGATTTTTCTTCGATTACAATAAATTGCGTATACATTTTATGAAGCGCAATAAGCAGCATTTAATAATGTTTAATACGGAATGAATGTTCATGACTGTTATTTATTATTATATTTATATATTTTATTTGATTATCACCCTTATTCTGATCCCCAGTTATCATTGTTTCGGTACAAATGGCAATGGTGTTTTTAATGATAGCTTGATATTGACAAGACATTACACGCACACACACACAACATGTAAATGTCTATAAATTTATATTAAGATTGCTATTGCATTTAATTAACCGTTACAAAAGTGAACTTAATAATTTATCATTTAGACCCTATTTATGCCGCAAATTTATTAAAATTAAATTTTCATGGATAGCTGCTTTCCAAGGATTTCTTTTTCACATGGTGCATCTGTAGACATATTTTTTTGTTCCTTGATATAAAGCCGATTCATTATTCACCTTTTAAAAAATTAAAATTAAGTTAAATTTTCGAGAATCTTTACCTTGAAAATTTTAAAAAATGGTATCGTGTTACATATTTGATTTTAATTGAACACAAGTTCACAAGTTTCATCAGCTTTCAATAGAAAAAAAAACATTAAACATAAATATCTCTTACGTCTGTCAAAATTCACTAATTAAATTTAATTAAAATATTGACATAAATCTAAATTACCTTTTGCACAGTAAATTTCTAATGGTACTTGAATTAAAATACTAAATTGTAAATTGATTATTTATTAACATGTTGACGTTTTATTTTAAAATGTAGCGGCAAAAAAAAACTAATCCATCTGAAATAATTTTAAAGAGATTTAATTAACAGTTAGGTACTTTAGCGATATTTCTAACTTTAGTGGTCTATCAAGTAATGAGACTGTTATAAAAGCATGGGACTATAATCACCTATTTATATGTCAGATTATTCGTCTAAAAAGTATTTAACTAGTTTCACATATATCTACTTCTTATTTAACAAAAAAAAATCGCATAAACAGCTCATCATCATGCTCCGGATTACAGACTACAAATATATTAAACAATTCTTTGATACACCAACAATTGGCCAATTAGTAACACACACAAAAAAAGAAGAAAAAGAAAAGAGGAAAATAACTACCACAGCTTATCGTAAAATTCCAATAAAAATGTCAATAAGTTGACTTAAATGAGAATGGTTTTTCGATATGGATGAAATAAAATACAAAAACAAACACTACTCGTGTATTTCTTAGATACAATATGAATTGTTATGTTATTTAGTCCTCCGTTCTCATTCTATAAAGCCATTATAAATCTTGTTAATTATTATTATACCTTGTTTTTATATACATACCATTTTCCTCTTCGATAAATTTTTGTTTTATTGTAGTTAAGAGCAGAGAGCAAAGCTATTTAATAAACTAAAATATAACTATATCGTATGGAGACTGTAAAAATAGTTATTTAAACTGAAACGATTTAATTAGTAAATTTTTCTTTGATATTTAAATTATTTATAATTTGTATTAAAAGAATCTGGATCATAAAATTTATGAGCACAGCACACACATACAAATGAACTGTATATAAAATACTATCAAACTAAATATAAATCGGTACTACATTTTTTTATATTGTGTTTCGCTGCATAATATCTTATAGCAGTTTTCAAATCAGAGAGGTGAACCTTTGTCAAAAGGTTGAATGTTCGGTTCATAAAATAAACTAGAAAATGTTTGATTATTTAAATTTGAATCTAAAAAAAATTGGACACAATGGAATATCAAAGAATCAATCCATTAGCAATTTGTGCCTGATTAATTATTCCAAATAATAAAGTGAAATTTTTCGCATTCGCTTCGTTCGTTTCTCCAGTTTTAAACGTATTTACTATTTATGTTGCATACATTGCAATATATTAAAATGTATATAATTATAAAAAAAAAAGTCGTTCAATTAAACTGGAAGCAATATACTCGTGGATTAAATAGAATAATATAAATTTCATTATACAAAATAAATAATAAATAATTTAAGTACAATATTCAAATAAAAAAATCATTATAAATAAATGAAACCGGTTAAAATTTCTCTCGTCCTTATTTTTATTTTGCACTAAAAATTGTACATATATTATATTAATTATTTATAGATATTAAATTGAAACAATTTGTTTATAACGTTTTAATTTTTTTTTCTAAAATGTTATCGATACTTTTTTAATAGTAAAAACGAAGTTATTGAAATGAAAAGAAAACTAAATTAATATTAATCACATTGATGATTTTGGTTGATCAAATTTAGTGGAGGTTACACCAATTGCGCAGTATCTATCAGTTAATCTAAACCACAGCATCTTTTTTTTTGTTATTGTCTGATTTGATAAATAATCAAAAGAAAAATGTTGTAATATTTTTACTTTACTGCGCATTAATTCCGTTTAATTCAATAGTCGCGCATATAAATGAAATGAAATGTATATGATATGGTCTATTGATTGAACAGATCAATCAATCAATGAATTTTTATTGTATATATTATAAATAAAAACAGACCTGCGACTGATGAAGAACTATAATATTTTCTACTAATAAATACTGGCATATGATAGAAAAAAAAATGAGTACTGAACTACTTAACAATAGAATATAATACAGTACATATATTACAAAATCACACCAATTGCATTTATTTATTATTTTTATATTCAACTTAGGGACCATCAAATTATTTATAAATATTATAATATGTATATATTATATATATATATATATATATACATTATACATATTATCATCTTTCAGTATCCTTTTCATTAATGTTGTCCTTTATTGTGTTGTTTTAAAAACTGATAATATCATGTCTCTTGTATTTGTTTTTTATGCGTTTTGGTTGTTTGGTAAACAAAAACAGGATATAAACAATTCTCTGAAATCAATAAATTGCATCTTTCTTCTTTTTTTTTGTACGAAAATATTCGTTATTCTTATTGTTACTAAAAATTTCCCAAAAAATAAAAAAAAAACAACTAAGAGACCGTTTTGATGTAGGTATGCATATGATGACTCCCTAGGTGCGCTAAGAAGGTGGGCAGGTACCATTGTACTTATTTTTCTGCGTGTCATCCAAAAACATTATTGGTTAGCTTTACTTTTTTCTTCTTAGCTCTTGGTTCAGTAAGCATATCTATTTCTACCTAAAGGCGTCATATCTTGATGTACATATTTTTTTTCTTTTAGTGTCTCTTAAGTGTTTTGTTGATAAATGCACTGATAAATACCTCGTGTTTTAAACTTTGTAAAGTTTTCATTGTAAAATATTTTTATTTTTGAAATTTGTTTCGTTCTGAATTGCATAGTGTTATGTTACCAGTGGACCGACAACCTAATGATAATCAATAGTCAATATTGCCGTTGTTTATTTCTTGTTCATGTAAAGTTCTATATTTAACCGATCACAGAGACACATACATATATAAACATTTTTTTTGAAATGTGTTGATTTGATAAATTAAGCCGACATATGAAATAACTATTTTATAAAATATTATTTATATTGTTATTGATAATTAATTTTCTGGTTCAAGGGTGTCATAAATTAGAATTGTCACATATTCGAAAAGTGTTCATGTGTATTTGGTAATAAAGTTTTACATCTGTCCCATTTTTATTATTCTGTAGGTTTATCACTTAACAATACAACAATACGAAAATGGATAACAAAAGTATTTGGTACTTGATTTAGATATTATTTTTATTCAACACAAAATACTTACTGTCTCGTAAATATAAATAGTGTCTTCGATGTCTACCGGTGGTTTTATGAAAGAATCAATATACCAATTTCTATATGTTTGGTCGAACGGTGGTAGTTATAAATAATCATCGAGAGTAGATAATTTTACAATTTCTTTTTTGTACAATGGTATGCCTATTATTTATTACTATTTGGTGAATTAGAAATTGAACAACGGATTTTTGAAATTATATGGAAAAAGGGCGTTCAATTATATTTTTGTCTCGTCTGCTAGTTGAATTTCTATACTTCGTGAAACTACAATATTCCTTCATACATCTTATTCATACATTTTTATTGCCCATGAAATTATAGTTATTTGAATCGTTATTGTTGAAAATGTTTATATTCGAAAATAAGTAATTAAGTTTCGTCAAATTATTTTGAATGCCTCTCTTATTTTATAGATAAAAGGATAGATCAATTTTTATTGGCTTGGGTTTATGAATTTTACAAAAATGAGTTGATTCCATATGAACTCCATAGTACTAATTTTAGACTATTATTGATACGGTTGCAAATGTTCAAGAATTCTATAAAATTATACTACTGAAATGATTTAAATGACGATTCAATTTAAAAATAATTATTCTAAGACGGTTGACCATTTCTATAATATGATAAGATAAGTATTATATAATAACATTTAAAATGTAAAATTGCATTAGTTTAATAAAATTTTCAAAACTCTTTTTCATACACGTGAAAGACTTATCTATCATAGGTTTTTAAAAAAAACTAATGGGGAGTCTCCGAAACATTCTGTATTTTAATATTCTTGCAGTGTTAATGTATCAAGCAATTTCGCCACATCAAATTATTGATTAACTCCTAAATTCATTACTAAAGAGAAAATTAATTTATTATTAACAGTAACACTATCTTAAACATAAAAAGTAATTCGATCTCCAAACAAAAAAACCACAGTTGGCTGGTATAGCCTAAGTTAATTTGATGGTTTATTCCCAATATTCAATATAGAACTTGGTGTATAGACAAAATGTAAAACTAAGGATGTTTGAGTAGAGTTTTGTTTTATGATTTTTTATTTCCAAGAAATATCAATATTAAAACGAGTCAGCAGCACCCTCCATTGTAAAAATGCTAGGTAATTCACACATTATTATATTTTATTAACGTTGAAATTCAAGATTCGAATAATTAATTATGCCATCAAAATAAAGGATTTATGTACGTATATATATATATATATATTTTTTTTGTTTTTTTTTTTTTGAAAAAACATAAACTAATAAAAATATCTTCAGTTTTTTCTTCCTTATAATTCTGTAAAATCCCTTTATTTTATAGAATTTTTTTATTGATATTTTTTTTTTGTAGTATTTTTGGTTCCTTCTTTTAATTTGTATTTGTATAAATAATCAATTTAGTTAATCTCTTTGAACGTGTGTTTTCTCAGCCGAACCATGTATAATGTACTGTGACTTTGTTGATGCACAACACAATGTATAAATAACATAAACTCTGTATATTTAAAACGCAATTCTAGAATTCAACGGCAGTGTAAATAGAAATTAATATTGCTTAATAATCTTCAAATCAAATATATATAAAATATATATGTATATATATTTTAATTTCTCAGTTGGTTTGTTAGTTCGTTTTTCTTCATTTCTTTCTTTTTTTTTTGTTTGTTTAGATAATAAAGCTGATACATTTTTTATTATATTAATTATGCTTTGAATTATCGCTTACGCGTAACAAAAACCTTTTTATTACGGTTGCACTTTGGACTCGGTTTCTTTCCTCATTACACTTTTATTATAAACATTCGGTTTTAGATTGTTGAGTTGAGTTAATTTAAAAAAAAAAATAAAATAATAATCAAAAAATCAAAATAATTATATAATATTGTAGGTATTGCTGTTCCAGTAGTAGATAATTTTTTAATTATTCATTTCTATTTTTGTTTGCATTGAATTTCGGTTATCGCTTAACGACATTCATAAATTTGAAATTAATGATAATGCAAATGAAATTAAAATAAACAAAATTGTCTGTTATTATTTTTTTTCTTTTTTAAATACAAAGTCGGTTTAATATTTTTTAATGAAGTTAGGATTGGTTATTTAGATTATTAATTCACTCTGAAATATAATGTGTGATTTCAATGCATAAAGATGAGATTTGATAGTGTTAGTGGTTCTAGTACGCTGACAAAACCAATGAAGCGTTTATTTAAATTAAAAATGATATTAGTGCTTTCTGAAATTGCTTCAGTATGAGTATATGTTCATGTTCTCTTTTCTGATTTAATGAATTTAATGAAATATATATATAAATATTTACATTTAATCTAGTTTTAAGGATTTGGTTTTTATGACTTCGCATATGATGGTCTGTTAAAGGAAAATGAATATTAAAAATATTCTCAGTCAACCTCAAAATACTCAAATTTCTCTAAATCATAAAAGTACTTAAATCCGAGTTTTATTATAAACAAGAAACTAAAATATTTTTCATAAATTAATAAAGAAAACATTTTTAAACGTAATTGTGTAAATTGCAAACTGATGTATGTACGCAAATTATCTTTCCTTTCTGAAACTTCTGAAACAGCAAACGAGAAAAAAAATCAATTTACGAACAACAATTCGATCTTAACCAAACATAATGTTTATTTCCTCATATGTTGTTCACACCACCACAACACATTTAATTTATCTGATTATTGATATTAAAATATACTTAAATACGCCGTAACATCGTCGCTTTCATCTACCTTTTTTTATTCGCGCTCGCATCTTCGAACATAAAGCGTACGTATACAAATTTATTTATTTATCTTTACACATCGTCGCACGGTGATATTGAAAAATGATTTAAAATAAATTCTGGTTTCTTTATAGTTAAGAAAAAGGAGCAGATTTTTTTTTTATGAAAATGCATACACCGAATAAATACTGAAAAAATGTTCACATTAAAAAAAAATGTTTATATGTGCCTCTGTGATCAGTTAAATATAGAACTTTACATGAACAAGAAATAAACAACGACAATATTGATTATTGATTATCATGAGGTTGTCGGTACATTGGTAACATAACACTAAGCAATCAGAACGAAACAAATTTCTAAAAAAAAATATTTTACAATGAAAACTTTACAATGTTTAAAACACGAGGTATTTACCAGTACATTTTTCGATAAAACACTTAAGAGACACCAAAAGAAAAAAAAATATGTACATCAAGATATGACGCCTTTGGGCAGAAATATAATAAATATACTTATTGAGCCAAGAGAAAGAACTAAGAAAAAAAAAGATAAAGCTAACTAATAATGTTTTTATAAGTAAGTACTTATTTGCGACTGATTTTCCGACGATATTCTGATTTGTTTTTTCAAATTTTGACAAACTCGATGGTGCAAATTTACTTTTTGAAAAAACATCAAAATATGTTTTAGCTCTCACATTTTCGTTTGGAAGTCAAGACAAATATTAGACGAAGTGAATTTTTTTTTTCTACTAAAAAATTATTAATAAAATAGATGATACGGTAGAGTTCATCAAAATGTACGAAAGTTATGCGTGTTTGTGGAATGTTCGCATAGCAACATATAAAAGAGATAAAATAAAAAAAACAAGCGTACAAAGCAATAGGAATTGCTTTTGAAACGACGGTGGAAGCTGTAAAGAAAAGAATTAAAAGCCTCCCTTATAATACTTCCAAGAAAAGAGTTATTGAGAAAAGTGGTTCTGACGCCGATTATGTTCCAAATAAACCAAATTTAATTTGAGTGACGTAGTAGACGTAGACAAATTTTTTCTAAGCCCGATAAGTACACAGCAGAAGTGTGCATGGTATTTCCAAAAACCTATTTTTTATTTTTGGTATGAAAATGTACCAAAAAAAAATGTTGGTATAAAAATATACCAAAAACGAAATTTGGTATGAAAACATACCAAAAAAAAACAAATACAAGAGACATGATATTATCAGTTTTTAAAACAACACGAAAAAGGACAATATTAATGAAATATACTTATAGAGTGATAGAAAAAAAGGATACTGAAAGATGACCAGATAATATTTATAATATTGTGAACAGAAAATACGTTTCGAACAGTTTTCTATTTTATTTACATGTAAAATAATGTTAAAAAATATTTTTGAGAATATAACAACAAATTTTTAAGTGTCTTAGAAACTTATAATCGACGTATACAAATTGTTTAGATTATTTTTTTGATACAGGATACATATTATATTCTTCATTAAATCGTCGTTGTACAATTTTTTTTTAAAACCTTTTCTATTGTTGATTTAAGGAATAAAGCCAATTAATGCTCTTTAATTTTTATGAAAATTTAAATTAATAAGCATGGATTTTAATTACAGTTGAATTGCGTTTTCATAGAAATCATTTGATTTAAATTTTTTTTGTTTTTTTTATTCTTTAAATACATACTTATCATGTTTTCAAATAATGTATAAGTATCACAATTGAACAATTAAAAAAAATATATATTAATTGCGAGAATTAAGCCAGTTTATGATATGTTACAGAAATGGTATTAACACTTGATTTCATTTTGTTTTAATCATAGGAATCATCAAGGTACATATTATGTATTATTTAATAGCCAGAGAAAAATCAAACGAATATTTTTCAGAATATAATAAAAGAAATTAGTTTAAATCAAAAGTAAATTTAATTGAAATGATATTCAATCCCGAAAAATTTCGAAATAAAATCATGCATGAAGTGAGTATTCGAATACCAGTTTGTTATTAAGAATATTTCATTGCCCGGTTTGTGGGTCATTTCGAAAATTTTATTACCTGAACAGAACCGCACATAAACATTATGAAATTAATCAGAGCCATAGAAGCAATAAATGACACACTAAACTGATTGTAACATATCACAATAAATGGTAAGAAAAAAAATCACCACCACTAGGGTGAAAATAGAATGAATGAACACAAAAAGGAACAAAAAAGGATAGTAGAAAAGAAAAATAATGAGATAGACATTCTGAGTATTGCCGATAATAGTAATTTATCCAATAATATATAATAAGTACAGCTTCCTTTCAGTTTCCAATAGCCACAATTTATATATGAAAATAACGTTTAGTATAATGGGATCAATTGATTGGCATGACATATTAAACGATGATGGGTAGATTGTATTTATAGCATATTGAGCATAGGAATCAGGACAAATTTGTTATGAAATATGGGAAAAATAAAAATAAAGTAACATCAAAATAATTGCCCCAAAAACCATCGACCAATATTATTTTCTTATTTATTTTTTGTAACCAAATTTATCAGCCTTGACATCGATTGCAATAATATTAATAAAAACAATTAATTAATTTCTCATTAAATACCAAAATATTATCAATTTATTATTTACCATTAATTTCATATTACATATTAATTATTTTTCTATTTCTTTTTACAGATTTCGTACTTGTTTAAAAATGGCCGATTCAACCGATGCAACAATGGTTGGAAAACTATTTTTCAACATTGTACAAACGAAATGTTTTGTTTTAAAGCCAGAGAAAGTTTGTAAAAAACGTTCATGGTGGGGTAAATGTGAGAAAAAGGGTATTAGAAAACGGGCACACTTACGTGATAATAGAAAGTTTTAAAATTACAACCTTTTTTTTTATATATATTTATAGATTTTGTTTATTTTAGCTAAACAATAAATGCATTAATGAAATAGACACAACTGAAAGTCTGTCCGATTATAGAATGTAATTGTAATGAAAATCTGTTTCCTACTTAAGATTTTTGTTTAGATAATAAGAATGCAACAGAGTATGGCATGTGTAAATTAATGAAAATGACAACGATTATCTTCCTTATTATGAATTTAAAATACAGAGTAAATATCTGTATAATAAAATATCGATTATTTCAGAATATGATTGATTGAGTACGTTGTTATTTCTCTAATTTGGTAATTATGCGAATGGAAAACCTTTCAAATGTTCTTGTATTAAATTAAATATATTATTAGGAAATAAATAAACAAATATTTATTTACTAACATTTTATTCCAATACAAGCAGACACACTAGCTAACTATAGCTTACGCACACACACAAATTCTTACATATTTAAGGAGTTAAGGTATTTATTGCTAATTTTATTAGAAAATATATAGTTATTTAAAAAGATCTTGTGATATTAACTATTCCATATTGATAATGCAACAATATTTCTCAATTTACTGTGTATAAATTCACCTGAAAAATCCATTTCATATGTTGGAAATTGATTGTATTGCGTTACAAGATCTTTAGTAATTTGTGATTTAAACAAAAAAAAAACTACCTATTTTATTAATTTTAATTTGTTTTAATGCATAAAAAAATTATATATATGTATCATTATTGTATGAGTGTGGAGATCATTGAAATCACTGAGTTATAAATTACGAATTTACCGTTTTCTAAGTTTATTGACAAAATAACAAAATAATTTTTCAAGGTGAACCCATGAAATAATATTGAAATTTATGAAGTCATTTATCACTTAAAACAAACAAAAAAAAACTGTGAATTAGCATAACGTAAGTTTTGAACACGAGTATTTCCACACTGGAATGATATTGGGTCACGTCTTTTGCACTTCAATTCCAATTAAATAACAACAATGATTTTACTTATCAAAAATTTATTATTGAAACTATACAAAATATAATTTTGAATTATGCGCTAGTTGTCCATTTAAACGCAATTGTAAAAAGCCAAGAAAGAAACGTGTCCATTCGCAAAATAGATTCGATCATTCGATTTAAGACAATGTTTTACTCACATGTATACGAGAGGCTATAAAAGTTTTAATAATAAAAAAAAAATAAAAAAATGCATTACGAAAAACAAAATGTAATGTTTATAAAATAAAAGATATTCTTCCATGACAAGACAATTTAACCAAATTAACATTTAAAATTATCTAATAATATATAAATTATTATCGGTAGAAACCTAATAAATTATAAAATTAAATTTTTAGATGTATTTACTGAAAGATAAAAACTAAGAAATATCAAGAGAAAATTACAAGATTATCTGAAACTCATTTTATATGAAGAATATTTAAATAAAAACGCCAAAAATAGTTTAAATGGTCAAAAAATTTGGTTGACACACATCCTAATGATTATCAACAAACCCTGAACGCGCCAATAGGCACTTTCGCAATTTCATCCATTGATCCAAATAATCCAATTTTTTTTTATAAAGTACTTTATACGTAAGAAATTATTGAAAACAACTTCTATGATAATAATTATTATTAATAATAATCCCAATAAGAATTTTCCAACTGCAAACAGTTGTATGTATTCGCATAAGCAAACAGTGGTTTTCAACGGTTGAAACAACCATTGTTGGTTAATTGTCTCACATTCCCAACCGTAATTGAAAAATTAACCGTTGCCCAGCTGTTGCACATCCTGCATTTTATTTTACGGTTGCAAATGCGGTTGAAATAACCATAAATATTTGTTTTAATCGTTGAAAACACCACAGTTGTTTGTGCAAATCTAACCGTTTCTCCAATTGTCCAATGGTTATTGAAAATTTTATACTCGTAAGGTTATTATTTAGTGTTACTTTTTATCTACAAACCGTGTTTTAACTCTGTGTTAAATGAATCAAACTTACGCCAAGTGATCTAGTTCAATATATGATAGAGCAGTTGTTTTATGTTTAGTGTAAGTTTGATTCACTTAAAACATTAATTATTATTAAATTAGTTTTCAACAGTTTCCAACGTAGTTATAAAATGTTTTTAAAAAAAAAATGGATCAATAGATAAAATTTCGAAATCGAATCACAGATTAAATCAAGTACATTTAAGCAAATTCGATTGCACCTTAAATCATGACGAAAAATGATGAAGAATGGAAGTAATAAAGTATAAACTCTATCAATAAAGTTCACTATTATTATATAAGAAGATTTATAAATAAAATATTAAATTAAATTGAAGTATATTTATTAATAATTATATGTAATAAAATATTATTAAAAATGTAAAATCTCAAATTATTGTAAAACTCAGTAAAAGAAAACAAATATTTTTTAATATAAAATCTATTAATTATTTTTAAATTAAAATTTATCATTATTGTAAAATGTCAAATAAATTCAATTGAAAAAGATAAATATAGGAAAACAAGGTAATTTTTCTAATTTATTTCATGCGTCCATAATGTAGGAAATTTCTGCTGAAATTTCAGTTTTATTTACAAATAATTCACAACGGGTAATTAAATATTTAGTGTCACATACACATTCTGTGTTTGTATAACCAGAATTACAAAAATTCGGTCTTACTAGTATTTTTGCTTTAATCATCTTTAATAAAAAAAAAGATAAATAATAAAAATACCTTGTCTTTCTAACAGCAACAAAATAAAAAAAAAAAATTAAATAATATTATTAAAATAACAAAAGCGTAAACTTTATGTCTTGAAACATAAATTGAAATTTGTAACTAACTTTTAAAATTACCATTAGTTTTAATATTTTCCATAATTTATTGTACAAAAAATTAATATTTATAACTAAGAATATTAATAAACATATATTAAAGTTTTGTAAATAAAATCTATTCATTTAATTTATAAGACATATTGCGTTAATAATTAAATACTTTTATACGAAACATAATAAATAAATCAAAACATAGGAGAAAATAAGGATTCTATTTGGAAATCAAAGATCTATGTTTTTATAAGATGAAAACTTCAGTAAAGCGTTGATAAGATTTGATGGAGCTTTTTATTGGACTGTCAGGACTTTATTTTTGTAAATTTTCGTAGCTAAAACTATTAAACATTTAGTTTTGATTGTAATAACTGCACTGGAACAAATAACATCCACTACAATTAATTCAATAATTATGAATTCTAAATTACTTTAGAAAACTTTTTTAATTTTATTCTATTGTTTATTGGGTTTGCTTTTTTGTTTTATGTTCCCAAGAAAACCTTTTTTATTATTAAATTAAACAAAAACACTTAAAATTATATGTAATAAATGATTGATGATGATGTTTTGTATGAAATTTTTGTATCAAATTAATTAAAAATTTATACATTTCAAAATAATAATATTTTGAATAAAATATGTATTTCCTAAAGTATGTAATGCAATATATAGATTAGTTAATAATATTGTTCTCATAAATTGTACGACTACTTGATAATAAAAAATAATAAAGCATTAAATTATATGATAAAAAAAAATGATTTTTATTATTTTATGCTTGAGCCTTGGTCTTGGAGGTTAGAGGGTATTGGAATTCGATTTTACAAAAATTCTTTTCGTAGACAGTAAGTAGAGGTCAATCATAGAGATGATTTTCTCTCCGAGCTCACGTTTTGTATATACGCAGTATTTCCGCTACTCATTTCAGCTTAAGAATTTTGAAATAATTTTTTTTCTGAAGGTATTTTAGGGGATATGATGTTGGGTATTTTATTTCTGTTAATTTCATTTCTTCGGTTAACTATTTTTGGTTTTATTTTTGTACGCAGCTCTGTTTTCAAATCCCTATTAGCTCTTGCTATTCCATTGCGGTTACTAAACGCGGGTTAGCATATTTTTTTTTTTAAATACTTTAAATCAAACAGTAAGTACTGGTAATACTAGTAGTAACATTAATTCAGTAATGATTTTACGAGTACTTTGTACTTTTTACTTTGATAGTGCTCATTTTGATAATACTGTTTCTTTGGTACTTCAGATCAAGATTATCTTTCAATTCAATTGCATGAACAGGGTTGATGATTTTTTTGATTTTTTCGAAAAAATAGTAACCGATTTTGATCTTTATCTCTCACAATGCCATAAGATCGCTGTGTGAGCAGACTCTATATTCATGTTTAGTATGTTTGTAACACGTACAAAAACAATATTTGCTTAAATCAATAAATACCTGTTTTCAAAAAATTAAAAGAATCACAAATGATTTTTTTGATTTATTCAAGATATATAATTTTTTTGATTCAAATAACAGCTTATTGAAGTTTAATTGAAATTAAAGTTTATATATTCTATAAATAAAATATTGAGGAATCGCACAATGATTTGATTTAATTAATTTGAAATTATTAACAGTTAAAATTTTATGTGTGATCAAAATTATGAAGTAAATTGACAATTACGTAATTGGGCTTTGGAACCAGCATTTTTCTAAGTATTGCACTTTTTATTTAAAAATACAGTGTTTTGATAAATGAATGATAAAAATGTTTCACTTTCTAAAACAAGAGATGCTTTAATACTTTTTTCATCCAAAATGAATATTGCATGTACTTAGTACTTATAAGCCATACGTGCATACGGGGGGGTTGGTGGGTCGGGGGTTGTGTTCTTCCCCTTGAGATTTGAAAAAAATATTACCCTATGTCGATTTTGCCGAAAATAGTATCTTTTTTAAGTTTTTGAACAGAAAATAGTATGTTTTTTAAGCTTCAGAGAATTATCATACCTCGATTTTGAACAAAATATGTAGTACCTTTTGTAGGTTTGAAAAAATTACCCTACTTCGATTTCAAAATCACCCTACCTCGATTTCCAAAATACGATTTGCATACAGCGTGGTTTTTTGGAAGAAATAGTACTTATCTTTTTCAGTTTTCCAAAAGAGTCGGCTAAGGGCTAAGGGTAAGTGTTTTTTTTTTCTTGAGGCGGTTTTGCAATCGTCGATGGTGGTTGAAGACTGAAGACCATTTTTTTTTCTTTTTTTGCTTTTAACTTTATTTTGAGGCAGTTTTTCAATCGTTGATGGGAAAAAAATACCCCATCTTAATTTCTCAAATCTACCCCTCCCTGAATTCAAAAGCGTATGCATCTATGCTAAATATACTTATTTTATTTTCATTCGTTTATATTTTTATATAAGTAAGTAAGTACTAATATATGTATTTTGAAATATTTTTTTGACAATATCAAGCTAAGAGTAAAATAAAAAAACAACAGAATTAATAAAATAAAATTAAAAAAAAAAAATAATAAGAAATAATAATGAAGTAAACTGTAACGGTTAATAGACGGCCTATTCAAAATGATTCATCATCAGTACGTAGCCTATAGCGAAATGTGAATTCGTTCTCATATGTCATTAAATGATTATTAATTCTACCCAATTTTGTTATTGTATTATTTTATTAATACGTCAATGAACAAAAGAATATTAAAGACGAATTAACTAAATATATATAAAAAAATATACATTTTGCTAAAAACAATTAACAGAAGCTTTGTTATATGTGTGATCTGTGTCAATATTAAAAATAAAAAAAAAATGTTTCGGTACTCTAATTTTGATAAAAATTTAGGTTTGTATTTTCTAAAAACATTACTTGCGTCAAATAACAAAGACAATATAAAATCTCAAATTAAAATTAGTAATATTATTCATTGTTGTCCTTATTAATAATAGAGATGCCAATTTAAAATACTCAATTAGTCAATTAAATTCAATAAATGTCCACTCGCCTATACTTACAACAAAATCAATTTTATACAATCAAAAATCTAAACAATTTACTTATTATTCGGTCTTCAATAGTTGTTTTTTTCTGGTCTTATCGATTAGTTTAATTGACAAAATAATGTTTTAATTGTTGATGGGCATCGGCTATGTAATAAGAAATTATTATTATAATTTTTTTAGATCATTGAATATAAAACGTGTCATTAATGAAAAAAAAATCATGATTATTTTAAGGAAGTTAGTGCGATGAATGACTTATAATGGATTTATAATAACCGTACTTATCTAGAATACAACGTATTATTATTAGTTTTTATTTTGCACTATCTCGTCGGTAAGGCCGATAAATTTGTGCTTAAAAAATTAATTAAATATTATTTTGCTAATTTCAACAGATAATGCTTGTTCCCATTTGCGACTTGAACCAGATTGGCCTTCAATACTAGTTATTTGTGATTTG
>JAABKK020022118.1:5767-18088 GCA_011634745.2 Catotricha subobsoleta | reverse complement strand
TATTTTCATTTCGTAGCCTTCTTAATAATACTCGATTGGAATTTCCGCCGGCCCTGCTCAAATTGCAGATCTATGTTTTATGACGTATAATTTGTATAGTTCACGAATAAAATTGTACATAAACTAACTCATTTGATTTTAATCAGTTTCTATAGTTTTAATTAAACGGTACCTACCTACAGTTCGACAGATCCTTTGTTTGAAATCAAAGCAAATATGAAATAATATATTAATGATTGCGTGAGCGTGTGCTTTTAATTATACTTAGTTCAACGTGTTTTGATTGCGTAACAACATAAAATCCAACATTAAAATGAATTTGGAACCAAATCGTATTATTGATAAACGGTATCGCCTTATCCGTCAAATTGGTAAAGGATCATATGGAAATATATTCCTTGGTAAAAATATTTTGAACGGTACAGATGTTGCTATCAAATTGGAAGTTGCTTCGAGAGGATCTCAAGAATTGTATAATGAATACAAAGTACTTAAGTTTTAAAAATAATTGAATATATGTATTAATATGTAAATATAAGTAGCTGAACAGTTTAATATTTTTTGTTATGTAGGTATATAAAATATTGAAAAGTGGTGTGGGAATACCACGTATTTATTATTATGGTCAAGAAAATCAATTCAATATTCTAGTAATGGAATTATTGGGTTCATCATTAGGACATTATTTCGATTATTGTAAAAATCATTTTACAAATAAAACGGTTCAAATGTTGGCTGTGAAAATGATTAATCGTTTAGAATTTGTTCACCAAAGAGGTTTTATCCATCGTGATATAAAACCAAATAATTTTCTTATTGGAAATGATCGTGATTGCGATGAATTATTTCTAATTGATTTTGGTTTTGCGAAAAATTATCGTGATTTGTACACTCGTTTACACAATGCTCCTACAACGAAGAATCTATTTAAAGGTTCATTGCGCTATGCATCGATTGGAACACATTTAGGAATTGGACCATCCCGACGTGATGATCTAGAATCACTTGGTTATGTTTTGTTATATTTTATTCGAGGTACTTTACCATGGCAAAGTATTACTGGTGGAACGACAAATAAACAAAGATGTGAACTCGTTTCGGAAATGAAAATGTCTACTTCAATAAATGTATTGTGCAGTAGTTTACCAATCGAATTCAAAATGTACATGAAATATTGCAAAAATTTGAGTTTTGATGAAACACCCAACTATAAATATTTGGAAAATTTATTTGCGTAAGTCGTTGAAATGAAATTTTCATATGAGATATGAATTATGAATACAAAGTTTTAGTGATATTTGTTTTCAATTTTTTTTTTATTTTTTAGAAAATCGTTGAATGTAATGAAACTTCAACAAAGCCTAAAGTATGATTGGAAATAGCTATAGAGATCAGGGCAATAAACGGAAAATACACAAAATAAACAATTTAAGAGAGTTTTTAGGTCCTGGCTTTATCGTGGCATATGTTTTATTTATACCTATTATAATATTTATGACTTATATTTATAAACAACTTTGTAAACAAAAAAAAAATTGAAGTATTTGAACTTACGCCCAAAATCAAAATAATATTACGTAAAGATTTAAACGCATTTCTTTTAATTGTTTTGACATTATATAGATTATTGCGCTCGCGTCAAATTTTATATCTCGCCATTTTTTTTTTGTTAAACTGACACAAGAAAATAAATAAGAATACAAAGTGAAGAGAAAAAAATTGAATTTTTTTTTAGTTTAGTTTATAATGTGATTTTTTTTAACTATTTGGAAAATATATAGAAAAGAATGGAAGGTGATAGAATATTAATGGCTGCTGGGGTCACAGCAGCGGTTGTCGTTGGGGCCTTTGTTTTCTGGGGACCATCAGGTTGGTCCATTTTATCTTTTCTTTTTTCTCTCGAATCATATTTTGCAAAAAATATTTTAATTCATAATACCCAAAGAACACTATTCCCATATAAAAAAAACCTTTTGCTGGTATACAATTCACAGGTAGATCCCGTTTGCGACAGAGACGTGGTCAAATAGCTGGACTTCATAATTTTGGTCGTACATGCTTTTTAAATACATTATTGCAAGCATTAGCAGCATGTCCACAATTTATCGCTTGGTTACAGTTGCATGGTTCATCTGAAAAGAAGAGTTTAATTGGTTCATTGTTAAATACATTAGAAGGTACATCTGCAGTTGCCATAATTATCCGAAATTTTGAAATATGATTTGTTAAATTATTTTTGATATAGTTATAAATGGAACTCATCCAACATTACGATCAGATCCATATTCACCAGGTGCTGTGCTACGAGCATTGCACACTTTAGGATGGGTCATTCCACCAGATGAACATGACGCTCATGAGCTTTTGCATGTGATGTTAACTTCATTGGAAGAAGAAGCAATTAAACCAAAGAAGGTTTGTCTGTTCTCTAATTAGGTTTTTAAATGCGTCTTAATGTCAGTTAATTATGAATCTTTTAAATTAAAAATAGGTTGGTTGTTTATCGGATGCGTTAGGTGAGGCATTTGATGCACAAACATTAATGCCACCGCCACGACCATCAAGTGCGATGCTATCCGACTTTTGTAAATCTGATTATGATGAATCGACGAGTATGCTGATGAGACAAGTACGCTCAGAAGCACACACACCTGATTCACCACATTCGGTTTGTACAGATTTAGATGATGAGCCACCAGACAATGCAATGCTTGATAATATAATGATGTCACCAATGATTATACCATCATTAAGAAAAAGTCGATCCAAATCAATTCAAATTAATCAAAATGGTGATTTGAGTAAACGGAATTCAATGTCTTGTCGATCATTGGAACGTTTAAATCGGGGACCTGGACGTATTTCGGTATGGGGCGAACAAACACCAATTCAAATACCACATCCATTTCGTGGTGCACAGAGTAGTCAAATGATATGTACAGGTTGCGGATACAAGGTACATGCTAAGAGTAATGAAAAACTTTGATTAAACAAAACAAAAAAAAAAACTTTTCTTTTTTTAGTCTGTTGTCAGATATGATAAATTTGACAGTATCACGTTGCCATTACCTGAAACCAAAAATCCGGGATTAAGTTTGGGCCATTTATTAAGTGAATATATAGCTGCAGAAAATCTAACAGGTGTTTCATGTGAATCATGCAATGAAACCTGCAATCATACAAAATCTGTTACTTTTGCTAAAGTAAAATAAATAAATTTTATTTTTTGTGTGTATTATGAAAATGACGGTTAATTTGAATTTCAGTTACCTGCATGTTTATGCATACACATTTCAAGAACAACATGGTTGCCTAGTGGTCAAATTTGTAAGCGACAAGATTACATTCATTTTCCTGAAAGTTTATCAATGGCTCCTTACAGTTTTATTCAGCCAAGTTTAAGTCAAGTAAGTTGTGTCACATTTATAGTAAACTATAGTCACAGCATAATTATGGAGATTATTTTGTAGTCGTGCACACCATGGGGATCAACAGTTTCATTATTATCATCTAGTCTGCAATTAAATAAAACTGGAACTGGAGACGATTCATTTAGTTCGTACACATTTGGTGGAATGTTTCCAAGAAATTTATATCGTTTATTAGCGGTGGTTGTTCATTCAGGTTAAACATTTATTTTAATAAATTTCTTTCAATGAAATTAATTTTAAATAATTATAATTTTAAAATGTAGGTGAAGCGAATAGTGGTCATTTTGTGACATACCGAAGAGGTGCACTGAGGAATTCACACAGGTAACGTTTAAAAGCACACAATATTTCTTTTTTATTTTATTAACTTAAATTTATTTTTGCTTGTTATCATTATTGTTTTCTGCAGATGGTATTATACATCTGATACGATTGTCAAAGAAGTTTCTATCGATGAAGTTTTAAGTGTTCCAGCCTATTTGTTATTTTATGACAGAGGACCACAAAGACACGGAATGTAAATTCGATAAATTTAAAACAAAAAACTATTTTTATTCATTTAAAGTGGTATAGATAAAATTGCAATAATAACAAATAGAAAATTAAAAAAAACAAAAATATTTGAACTAAAATATAAATCTATTTTAAGCCTAACAGCTAATTAAAAAAAATATAAAATGCATTTGCATAAGTTTAAGGTTTAATGTAATTAGGATTCTTATTATTTTATAAAAAACTGTTTTTTTTTTCACTTTTGTGATCCTATAGTTCAATGGATCGTGATTAAAACACGTTAAACGTGTGAATAAATGTTTTTGTCGAAATTGAAAAATAATCGCAATGAAAATTATTTGATACATAGAGATTAGGGTGGATCGGATTTTTGTTTCATAACTTCTACAAATAATTGTGTCTCTGTTTCTGTTTTATTATGCAGATAGCTTAAGTTAGTAGCCTTCAAATAATATATTGGACACTCGTAGTTTACTACGAAGTTCGTAGTTATCTAGTTTTAAATTTCACAAAAAAAATCGATATTTCAAAATCGGATAACTACGATCTTCGTAGTAAACTACGAGCGTTCAATATATCATTTGAAAGCTATTGACTTAAGCTTTCTGTATAATAAAACAGAAACAAAAAGAAAGCACATCGAACAACCGATTTATTTTCAAAATCCTTTAAACACGTTAATGAGGAGACCAAATGCAACTAAAAAAAATGATGGTAGAAAGTATGAATAAAAAAAAATGATGGTAGAAAGTATGAATAAAAAAAAATCGAACCACCCTAATGCAGATGAACAAATCGCACATCTTTTGCATAAATTAGAAGTAATCTAATGTAATTATAAATTAATGTTGTATATCTTTATAATAAGCTTAAAATCTGTAAGTGCAGAGGTGTATTGTTCAGAATTAAAAATCGTCATGGGTCTTCATGAACATTTGATATGAATTATTAGAATTATTCAGCATAATGGCCAAATAAAATGCCATTATTAAATATTCGCTTATTTTATTTTCATAATTAATTCGCAAATTAAATAATAAGAATATTCGGTATATTGAAAGAAATACTGTAAAATATAAGCGTAGCTGAACAAATTTATCAACTGAACATTTAACATTTATCGAGGGGTTTGCCATTCTGGATATAGAACACACTTTGATTTGAGTAACATTCAAATATCCTACATAAATCCTCAATATTTGTGAATATTGGTGAGAACGCATTAAACGTGAGAGTGGCAAACTTCTCTACATTAAATTATAAATATTATTTTTTTTAAAAAATTGTCTTACCACCTAAATACCTACTGGAAATATCAAATTATTGCATTAATTAATCAATAATTAATTAATTAAAATTATATTATTATTATTGAGTATCTGTAGAAATTTGATTGGTTAAATAGCAGACGCAATTTTAAACATTTTTTTCTTTCTTTCTTATATTTATTGAAGAAAGGAAATAGTTATTATAATGAATATATACCTATTTCGTTATCAATATTCTGTAAGGCGATTCTCTCATATAATTACAAACATATTTCTATTCAGAAACTGAACGGTGTAATCATTCGGTCCTCAATAATAGCGTGTGAAACAAATAGTTTCGGTTTCTTATGCACTCCTCAATTAACGATGAGACACACACAGATCCGTTTCTGAATTAGAAATATGAACACGTATGAACGTTGGTTCAGAGCCATTTTATCAATCACGGTTTAACTTAAACTTAAACTGAGTTTAACTTTAATCGGCCAACATCGGGCGTTTAATTTAAACTCAGTTTAGGCAAAATTTTGTATGAGAAAAACTAGTTTCGATATGATTGAAAAATTGACATAAAATTAAACTTAGTTTAAACTTTAAACTCAAACTATTCGGAGTTTAACTTTAAACCGTGTTCAAACTACGATTGATAAAATGGTCCTAAATGGGATAGCAGCTTAATGTGGAAAAACTGTAGTTTATGCTTGATTATATTATATTACGTGTTCATTATTTAAAAAAAAAAAAAAAAACTGCCATATTTTTTTACAAAGTTAATTGTGCCTTACAAATAGTGTGAGCAGCAATTAATAATTAAAATTCATGTCATTATTTGTACTAATATATAATGTCAGCTATGCTTAGCATATGAAATTTGATGATTAATGTAAAACTAGTCGAATATGCTGTACGTAATAAGACTTACATATAACAACAACAACTAACAAATACTTCTAAATAATACTAAAATAGTAAAATGTGACCGTTTAAATGTTGTGAAAGAGCAATCGATTGTGATTTTAATCATTTTAAATGTTTAATTCAAGAGTCCAATCCAATAAAATTTGGAATATGGGCATTGATTATATGACTTGGAATTCAATATGGAATATATGGCTTTTTTTTTAATAAGACTTAATAAACAATTTTTTTTTTGTTGTACTTATTTTAATTTCTCTTTTGTTTCATAGTTTAAAATTATTTATTATAAGTAACTATACGGTTCTCTACTATTTGACGATCTCATATCTCAAAATCATCATAATTTTATATTAACGAAAGAGTTAATATTTATAAAACTCTAACACCAAAATCAAATCTATTATTGAGAAATAAAGTAAATAAAAAAACAACTATTTTCGACCTCTTGACAACATTTTATTTTTAAGAATTAAGAATTTAATCGTAATTTTAAGTTGTTAAAACTGAATACAAATGAATATATATTATATTATTATACTTTAGCCACTTTCGTTTACTGCATATTACTGCACCCACTTATATTTGAAAGCACAACTTTTCTTCATACATTATGACCCCTTCCGGTACCCCTACAGAAAAGTTTAATGCAAAAATTTCAATCAAAATTTCAAACCAAATTTGTGTACTAAACTCTTTTATAGAGGTGTACTGGAGGGGGTCATAATGTATGAAGAAATGCATTCAAATTTAAGCGGGGTGGGGGGGTCGGTCATAGATGATTTTTCTTGTACGATTCACTGTTTAGAAGTTATTGGTATTAACAACTTTACTGAACTTTACTAATATGCAGTAAACGAAAGCGCCTATTGCTAGTTGCTATAAATATCGTTTATTGTCAATCAATAAAAGTTTTATTCAAATTTACCTATTAATGGAGAATTGAGATATTTAAAATAAATCTATATTTTTGAAAATTACTGTTATTGTATTTAAAGTAGAAAATAAAAAAAAAACAAAACAAATATAAAAGTAAATAAATATATTTAGAGGAGATTGTAGTGTGTAGCAGTGTTAGTAAAGATTATTTTTTAGATAAATCGTAGATAACAAGATTTTTTTAATATATAACTTCGGAATAAATTGGAAATTACTGAAATTGTTTTTTTTGCAGAGAATTGCTGATGAGTTACAGACCTGGTAGTCTCAAAATGGTCTATACGACCGTTTATATCGAGTCTAATCGTCTATATACACGCTGCTAGTTTAGTCTATATATTTTTTATCTTCCATTTCAGTAATTTACAATTTATTCCGAAGTTATATTAAAAACTCTGTTTATCTACGATTTATCTACAAAATAATTTTTTCCAGCACTGGTGTGTAGTAACTATATCTATATATATATATAATTGTATGTAATAAATTGCTCTGATTAATTATAAATACTTGAATTAATTCGATTTATATTATTTTGAAATTATAAATAAATTTAATTTTTATTGAAATAAGAAAATCACATTTAATACATTTTATCATTATGTTGAATTTCGAATAAAAATATTATGAATGTTGAAGATTATGATTGTTGAATTGTTGCCACTAAGCAACCTAAACTTTTTTACTTTATTTTTGAAAAAAAAAAAAAGTAAAGTGTAGGATTCGATATTTTTTTTCTTCTATGAAGACCTGTTTTTTCTCAGAATTTAGTGAACGGAATTACTCCTCATCGATACACCATTAGACGCGAAAATATTGGCTTTTGAAATATATAGGGTTTGGGCCTAATTTAAGGAAAAAGAACAAGTACTACACTGAATACTAAATTTTTGAAACAGTGTACCTTACCCTTAGCATGATACACTACTAAGAAACAAGTACACTAAATTTGAAAAACAAGTACACTATTTTAATAAAATTATTACCAAATACACTGACTAATGACAACGTTAAAAACCATAACGTTGTTGAAATTCTGCTTCATTTATTTTATGACAATTAAATAAGATTTATAAATTTACGAACTTTTTTACGTTTTACATAATTTTTACATTAGAGATTGTAAAATAATTAATCCTTTTTTATTTTTCATAAGATTTGAATCATTGCATACCTACTTATTTGTTTTTTAAATTTAAAAGTGAACACAGCGATCTTTTAATCGATTTGTTAATTTTAAGTCAGCGACTTCGAAAACGCCTTGGTATCTTTTCTTGCTCCTTGGCTTTGGATGTTTAACAATCTCGCCGATTTTTCATTCCAAACCAATATAGCTGGCGTAGGATCAAATTTTTCCAATGCATTTAGAGATATTTATAGACCATAATAACAGCAGGATAATCAACGAATCATTTAGGTTGTTGATCAAATTGTACGTCATTGTATAGAAATATTATGATTTTTCAAATTTTTAAATTAGTGCAATTGTTTCTAAATATTAGTGTAGTTATTAGTGTACTGTGTACCAAGCAAAAAAATTAATTACACTCTAAATTAGACCCTGGCTTTGGAAACAATCCGGAATAATTAATTAAATAATTAGAATTTAGAAAAACCGATTTTCTCAAAGAAGTTCGTAAGATGTGGAAGATTTTTATAACGTGTGGACGGTTTTATATGTGAAACACTTTCCATGCACGCCTTACAAAAATCTTCCACATCTTACGAAAATCTTCTACATCTTACGAATCTACATCTTATAGATATTTATAAGATTTTCATGTGAAAGATTTTTCTAAGATGTGAAAGATTATTTTGTTATAGAAATTGTATGTATTTTACTTGTTCGTAAAATAAGAAAAAGTGACTATAGGGTATTTAACAAAAATAAAGTAGTGTACCAATTAATTGGCAGCAGTTTGTTTTATTGATGATTCGAGCAACGAGACAACCGACATATTAGCGAATTTTAAAAGCAAACTTCTTTCAAATATAATCATCGGTGTTGTAAATGGGACACTTCCCGATAAACTACCACTATGGGAATTAAAAAAAAATTACCCAAACTGTTATTTCTGTGGAAGCAGAGACGACACAGAATACATCTTGTGTAGTTGCTCCTTTTTTAAAATTGACCGAATCTGTTATTTTGATACATCCTCATTTTGAGTTAATACAACGGCGCTTACTTAATACGTACACAACGTCCTGCGAATCTACACTTACGAAATTTTAAACGCATTACAAACGACCATTGAAATATAGAAACATTAAACATACTAGCTCTAGCATACTACGAACTTTTTTTCACTGTTTATTCTTTTGCAAACGGTTCGATAGGGTATTTTATTGTTCAATTGTCATATTTATATGTGTCATTTTTTTTAGTTGTTTTCTCGTTCATGTTTTCAAAAAAAAAAAATTTTTATTTTCAATTATTTCATTGCGAAAATAAGAAAATATTTGAATTTACAGGAAAATGGTAATAAATAATTTAACATATTTATAATATGGTTTTGTGAATGGTTTATTTACATCTAGAGATATTAGTTTGTTTGGATTAGGGTTATGTGGAATGCAATGTTGCATAAAAAAAAAAAAAAACATTACGATTTTATGTACTTACTTTTTTTCTTCTTTTTTTTTTTGTGAATTATTTTGCAATAATATACCAAAATCAAGGCTATCAACCTTCTGTTGCTATTCATATTACTTAAGTTAGTATTGTGAGCTTGTAATTTTCATCTAACAATGAAATAAATGTTAAGAATATGCTACTGACAGATGCCCATAATTTTTTTTTTTTTTAAATAACTATGTCAAACCCATTAACTAAAACTTAACAATTTAGATATTTTAATGATAAATACCAAAAATTTTCTAATAATTTAATCACTGAACAATTTACTATACACAGGTTACAACAATTCCACTAACAGCTGTGGAAGAACTATTAAATGAATTTAATTTTCCATCAACTAGTAATTGTCGAAAACATGAAATCGAAAAACAGCTAATTGAATTTCAAAATAATTCAAATTCCTGGCCACAATGCCTGTATAATTTACCGCATGCAACAAATCAATTTGTATGGTTTTTCAATATATCCACTATTGAAACGGCCATAACACGTAAATGGAAATTTTTAGAAAAAACCGATCGTACTCGTTTACGTGACACATTATGGAATAACTATATAAATATGGGTTCGACAAATGTACCCCGAATTCAACGGGAGAAAATTGCTCAACTTATAGCGTTAATTGGAAAACGTGAATTTCCTGACCACCATTCACTTTATATGTGTCATATTTGTGAATTATTAAAAACTAATTTCAATTTAGGCATTATTTTGTTGAGAACAACATCTGAAGAATTAGTTAGTACAAGAGATGACATATCGTCGGATCGAAAAAAACATTTTCATTCCAGGTTTGTATTTTATTTTTCCGACATTTGTGCGGTATTATTTTGTAAAAGAAATCGTTTTAAGTACTTTTCATTGTATGTAAATTTGGAAGATGTTAAATTATTATTACAGAATTTTATTTTTATCAAATTGAAGAGCTTTTCTGCTCAGGCCCATACTACACGTAGGCTACTAGCAGCTGAAATTTTCCAACTGAACAGAAGATATTTCGAAAAGTAATAATTAGATCGATTTGATATAAAGGCAAAAATGTTAGTCTCTCAAAAACACACATTTTGTTCACACATTATTTTAGTGTAGCTTGTATGCTTTTCGAAATATCTTAATTTAAGCCGCTAATTTGTGAAATTAGCATATTAGCGGCTTAAACTAAGATATTTCGAAAAGTTTATACAAGCAACACTAAAATAATGTGTGTTTTTGAGAGACTTACATTTTTGCCTTTACAGTAAAATCGATCCGATGATTACTTTTCGAAATATCTTCTTTTCAGCTGCTAGCAGCTTACGTGTAGTATGGGTCTCAAAGTAAAACAATTTGCTTAACCCTAATGCTACGTCTACGCAGTTACTATACATCTAATAGCATGTAAAAGTGGTCAAATTGTCCCACTGACGCAAGATAAGGATTAATAATAAGTTAATAAGTTAATAAGTTGAAAACTTAATTCTTAATTCTCAATCTAATTCAAAATTTATAACTTGCAAATTTATATCTTATAGTTCTATGTATATATTATATTATCGATCCATAACCATTTTACGTTTCGTTTTTATTTCAGTTTATCATTGTGTATGCCTGAAGTTTTTCAACTACTTACACAATTCCTAATTATTTGTACGTATCAAATAAATGGAAATAATTTATCATTTATATCAAATAATTTAGTCGATCATAAATTAATTGAATCACTGCCAAAAGATAGCCGAATAAGGTGAGCAATTAAATATAAATGTATATCATATATTATGTATTTAAAATTGTAATATTTGGATAAAGAAAAGTTTTGCTTAAATTTTATATGTAATTACAGCATATCGACAATAGAATTATTGAATTGCATTCAGCATTTATTGTCTTGGGTGTCGTTAGACGATTTAGTTTATGAACATTTCTTATTAAATTTATTTGATTTGGGTATTTGGAAAGAGGTAAAACTTTAATTGTTTTTTTTTTCTATTTATAAGAAAATATTTCTATTTATTCCTTAATAAATGATTTCAGGATAACGCCGATGTTTCGGTATCTGCCTTAACAACAATTACCGAATTATTTTATCGACAACGTGCATTACCATTGCCTATTATCATAGCCAATGGTATGAAAACTATTTTACAACAATCACGTATTGATGCATCGAATGAAATGTAATTTATATTTTATTGTATTTTAAATAGTATTGTCTGTTCCAGAGATGCAAGTACTGCGTACAGTACTGTCAGTACATTCACTTTTACTGATGAGTACCAGTACATGTACTGGTACATCTCTAACTATAATAATTTATGAAATGTACTGACAGGACTATAGCAGTTTCAGTCCTTACTAGCAGCTGTGTACTTTAAGTATCGACAATATCAATTCCTGTAGGCAGTACTTGCATCTCTGGTCTGTTCTTGTCTAATCAATTTTACAAAAAAAAAATTTTTTTTTTATTTGAAGGTATCAAGATAAATTGACTGAGCTATTAAGATTATTTACGACACAACAATGGAGTAAATGGATAGAGGATGAAATTGTTTTTCCGGATATTGTATCGGCACTTTACAATTATACATTTGCAAGTAAGTGTAGACGACCACTTTTGAAATTTTGTTTTTGAATT
>JAABKK020022107.1:0-14303 GCA_011634745.2 Catotricha subobsoleta | reverse complement strand
TCTCCACTTAAAGATATATCGAATAGTAGAGATGTTCCAGTTGCCTAAATACATACATAAAATTTCGCATATTATTTGAATTATACAATTATTTGAATTATACAAAACAAGGTAACTGACCTGATGATGAACTACAACCAAATCATCAACAATGTTCATAGCAAATCGGCCACTGTGTCCTAAGCGTAAAATATGTGACTTCTTAGGAGCCAATCCAGGACCATTTAATAAATATATTACCACTTCTACTAATCGATTGGCCGTTGGTTTCAATATTAAAATAGCTGATGTACCATAGATTTGTGCTAAAGTAAGATCTCGTTCTGGAATCCCTCGATCATTTTCCCCTATTTTTTTTTTTATTGAAATTTATAATTAAAATGTAACTATTTGAGAAAAAAGCCAAATGGGAACTTAAGTACATTCTAGCTTTGGCAATCGTGTTATACATCCTTGCTTCAGTAATACTGGTGTTAATAAGACGCCATTATTTGAGGCCAGTACTGCTAAATTAGCAATTGGGCACCATGAGAACCAGTTTATACTTAAATTCATTGATTTTATTGATTTTAGTTGTTTCTTTTCGATATTAACATTAAAAATTTCAACGCCACCATTGGAAATGAACACGACTTCCTTATTGTGTAACCAAACAAATCCATAAATTAATGAATTCTTTCCTTTATATGATGTAATGTCATTGATATTCGGTTGATTGTTAACGAAATTTATAAATTCTACACAAGCTTCGGTACGTTGTACAGCTAATATTTTCATATCTGGTGAAAATTTTATTGATCTCATAGGACCTTTATCTTCCATACAAAATGTTATGGTATTTTTTTCAGAAGGACCCTTAACAACTATTCCTGTAGCACCGCCTGATCTAACTGCAAATAACTAAACAAAATATTGTAATAAGATTTGTCATCATTAACAAGACCTTTGAATCGTACGCCTACCTGTCGATTAGAATCATCAAAAAATACATTTGTCAACTGACTGACCGAATCGAATCTAATAGGATCGCTGCATAATTCCAAATAATATAATTGATCCATTTCGATAAGTGATTTTAATTAAATAAATAAATTTCTACAAAACAATAAATAAATTGTATTCTTATAAAACATTAATTTTTCCACTAGACGTCACATACTGTGTTGACGTTTCTTTCATTAACTGTCGGTATTATAGATCATAAATATCAATTGTCAATTTGATAAATTTTCACTCAGCTCAGCATATCGATATTTAAAGCATCGATGCGGCATACAACAAAATAAACAAGTTAAAACGTATTAAATAGATTCTAAGCAAAATAAAAAAATCCAATCATGGTGAAATTAACTCCAGAATTAATAAATTCATCCATGCAATATATAAATCCATGCAGAGATCGTGAATTGGATCTTCGAGGTAAGAATAACCAAAATTTCATATAGACAATAATATTAGCGTTCTAGGTTATGTTAAAACATTTTTGATAACTATTTCAATTTACAGGATACAAAATTCCACAGATCGAAAATATGGGTGCTACTTTAGATCAGTTTGATACAATCGATTTCTCCGATAATGATTTGCGACGTTTGGATGGATTTCCATTTTTACCAAGAATGAAATGCTTACTACTTAATAATAATCGTATTGTGTAAGATAATAGAAATTAGTTTAATTTAAAATAGATTAAATTTAATGAAATTTCATTTTAGGCGTATAGCAGAAAATCTACATGAATACCTTCCTAATCTTGAAAGTATAATCTTAACAGGAAATAATCTTCAAGAACTAAGTGATTTGGAACCATTTTTGCAACTTACTAAGCTAGAAACATTATCATTGCTTATGAATCCAATAGCAACAAAACCAAATTATCGTGAATATATTGCATTCAAGTAAAAAAAATTATTTAGTGTCTGTTAAATAATTTGAAAAAAGTAATTACATTGTTTATTTTTTGCAAATCTTTTATTTTAGATTTCCAAATTTGCGTTTATTAGATTTCCGCAAAATTAGGAAAACTGAGCGCATTCAAGCTATTGAACTATTCAAAAGTAAAAAAGGCAAGGATATACTTAAGGAAGTCGCAAAGAGAGCAAAAGTTATACCAGCCAACTATTCTGTTATTGAAACAAACAATGCAAAAGGTTTAATCATATAAAATTCATTTTTATTTTATATTTACATTTACATTTACATTTAAATGCTATATACACAGTTCCAGGAGCAACACCAGCTGATATTCAAAAAATTCGTGAAGCTATTAAAAAGGCAACATCGTTACATGATGTGGAAAAGCTTACACGTATTCTACAATCTGGTCAAATACCGGACGATTTATTAAATCAAAATGGTGAAGGTACGAATATCTTCTAAAGAAGCATCGATGTCTTTAATTAAAAACAGTTAACCCACATTTTTTTTTCCTTATTTATTTTTTAACGTCCTTATCTCGTTTTCATCAAAAAAAAAAAAATGTGGGTTAATCTTTTTCGAACTAAGTGTGAATTCACAGCAATTAAAAATGATGTATTGTTACAGCGCTTTTGCCATCTTAACTTGAAAGCTTTAGTCGAATGTCCAATTGAAGATGCGAATTTTTTTGCATCATGACACCAAGCTTTCAAGTTAAGATGTCAAAAGCGCTGTAACAATACATCATTTTTAGTTGCCGTGAATTGATACTAAAGCTATCGATATACCAAAAAAGAAACAATATAAAGAAAAGCTCATATCGATAGCTTAATGTCAATATGCATTTCTGACAAACTTGCTTGCCGCGAAAATACAGGCCCTATTGACTAAAATCCGTTGACATAAAGAAAATATACAAACCATAATAATAATTTTTATTTCAGGTAATCATGCTATGGATACATCATAAAATTCATCCTTAAAAAAGTATTCAGTCAGCATTGGGTAAGAAAAATTAATTCCAAAAAATAATTATGAATTAAAATTGCTGATAAGTTACAAAAATTTAATTAATGCTGATAAGGACAAATATTAAATGATACTATAAACAATTGCTACTAAAAAAAAAAAAAAAAAATTAACACTGATCAGAAAAAAAGAAAAAAATAAGAAGTATTTCTTTTCTTTTGTTTCCGTTGCTAAATTTTATTTTATTATCAGCCCATATGAATTGAGAAGCGATTTTAATGAAACAATAAAATAAATTATTTGAAATTAAATATATATTTGGCTATTTTATTTGCTCAATTTATAATTTATAATAAACTATTATTTAATTAATTAGTAATTATGGTTTGTAACGATGTAAATAGAAGATAATATTTAATTGGTTGGAGTAAAAAATAGAAATTGATTTAATCATTTAATAATTTTATTATAATTATTAATTATTATAATTAATTTAATTTTTTTTTTTTCATTTATCTCGAAATGAACTAAAGTGGAATAGACCGCTTTTGATTCCAATAGACTCTATCTTATTTTAAATAAAATTTAGTTTTTCTTTTTAAAAATGGCTGTTTTCAAGTTTTTGCATAAATAAAGTGACATCAGTAATTAAATGCATTTTCTATTTAAAGTAATTTATAACTAGAAACCATTAATTTTTATGGATAACATTTTTTTTTTTTATAATTTATTATAATTATATAAATTTCATTTCTATTATCCACCAATAGTTCTTGGTGGAGCTTCTAATTGTAATATATTACTAATATTGCTATCAATATAATCCGTATCGAATAATCTATAGCTAGGATTTGATAATTGCATTGGTTTCTTTTCATTTATAATACCTCCACATCGTGGACATTGTACCTTTTTATCTGGTAAACTTATTTCTGGTAAACATATTTGATGTGCCGCATGACCACACAAACCTAATACAATGACATTTTGCTGATTATAAAGTCGTAAACGACAAATAACACATTTAATTGATTTAATAGAAAGTCCATGACTTGTAGCTCGTTTTTCTTTTACTAATAAACTATGCAAATCATTACCAAGTATGCGGGATGTTGTTTCTAATAGTAATGTTTCATATTTTGAATTGGCTAGCATGCCAACCAATAAATGCTTAATGTCACCAAAATTACCAGTTTTTGTTCCAGAATTTAAAACTAGTTGTACCAAATTTGTTAAATTAACGTGACCACTTGCTGCGTGTAAAATACTTCGAGTTATTAATGTTAAATCAGTTCGAGCTAGAATTCTTTTTATAAATAAAAACCATAATTGCTCCCGTTCACTTTCAGACAGAACAGTTGAAGCGCGAGAACATAATCCACTTAGCTCAAGTGCACGCATCTCTGCCGTGCTTTCAGGTGCTTCCCTTAACAAATCTAATGATAAATTAAAGGCTGAATCAAAATCACCCTGTTTTTCAAATAAATATATCATTGATTGATACAATTCATATTTTTTAACAATTTCTAAAGCATTTTCTAAGCGATAATTTTCGTTATTTCGTAAAAAGTCTTCAACATTTTCTGGATTATATTGACACAATAAATTCAAATAGTTCTCATAATCATTTGAGTCAATACTAATGCGATGCTTCAATAAATTATGTACAAACTTATAAAGACTTTCATTGTGATCATCTAACACTCTTATTAACTGATTAATATTTTCACGAAAGCAGTCTATTACAATTTTTGTGATTTCATCACTGTCTATATCAAGTAGTTTAATAAAATTATCATAACATTGCTGATAGATTCGTCTTTCTGGTTTATCAGCGTATCTTTGAATGTAATTCCACATTTCGACGTGTCTGTATGGATCTAAAATATAACAGTTTAATATTTGATCAAATGATTTACGTTTTTCTAGTAAATGCTGAGTAACTCGATAACATTTTGCTTGTTGTGCCATTATCAAAAGGTCACCAATACATATATGATTTATACTGTCTGTTTCCAATAGTTCTAGCCAGGCCTGTTCTCGTTCGGAATGTTGTCGTGCAGTTTCATTTTCAATATGTTCCATTTTTAGGTAGTTAATGACTTTTGTGAGAAGGCCAGGATCGTCGGGTAAACTTTGAGATGATATTTGTTGAGAAATAAAATTTAAAAGGCAGCCTATATCCGTCCACTATATGAAATAATGATTTATCGAAATAATTTTAAAAACTCTTTAGAAAAACAAACATTTAAATTTAAATAATAATAACGGCTTACAACAAATTGTTCTGGAAGCATAATATCTAAAAGAATGTTTACAATCCTTTGACGATGCGATTGTCCTAATTCACCGCTAAATTCCTTTTCTTGAAAAGCCAGTGACAGAACATTTAGTGTTTCACGAGTATCAAATTGAAGTAAGGCTCTCAGATATGGATACGGTAGTTCTGCTTCAGTTGCATGATTTGAGTGAATTGAAGTTAAACAACGCAGCACCTATAATTAATAGACGTTTTCATTTGACCTTTTCATTAAATGTTTTTTTTATAAAATAATAGAAAATACCTCATGTTTAACTTTTGGAATAATTTCTGAATCAATAACTCCAGAAGGATATCCGCGACCTGATAAACAGCTCGATATATACACTAAAATATAATTTCCTAAGTCCCTACTTTTTTCAGTGTGTATCAGCGGAATAAGATCTGTTAATGACAAGCAATAATCGCCAAGGGCTGTAGTATTTAAATGCATTTGTGCATTATATAATTTTTCTTTTTTAGCAGCAGTAAGAACTTGATGTAAGTCTAAACATTTCCAATCTAATTTCAAAATGATACCTTCTAATTTTTGTGGAAATATTTTTAACCAATAGTCGCAAAGAGATTGCGCAATTATAGGCGATAAAATCGAAATACTACCATTTTCAATATGCTCGGTTAGTAATAATAAATATGTGTCCGGTGTAGGTAATCGTTCCCAAAGCTCTTGCCATAACAAATCATATTCTTCAATTTCAATTAAACATGTCATAATAGCACCTAAACATAATTCAGGACAACGGACAGTAGCAATTAAATATTCTTCAAATAATCGAATAATTCTATCTTTTGCTATTTGCTTTCTACGTTCTCGTTCACTTGCACTTTTATAGCCTTCAATTGCTAATGTACATGCTTCATTCCATTTTTGATTCTGAACCAAATGGCTGATTCGATCACTCCAGGAACGCACATTAACGGAATGAAGACTGCGCGCTCCCAAAATATATAGCTGTGACCCTTTAGAAATTACAGAATTATAACAGGCAAAAGTTCCAGCCAAGGCTAGAGCAGGTGAAACATTGCCACCAGTTGCAAAACCCTTAAAATGAGCAGATCCAAAAACCAAACCAGCTCCAGCAACATCGATACATTCCAATTCTTTAGTACTTCGTACATCAGTTAAATGTAACATCTCTGATGTGTCTATAGCAGCAAGAGTTTTTGGACCTAACCAATGAACAGCTAGCAAATTATACGAAAGATTGATATGACGTAAAAATTGCATTGTAATTCTTCCCAAATTCATAGATATCTAAAAAAAAAAAATGTGTGAAATACTACGTATTTCCTAATAAGTTTGATTCAAGCTTCTTACTTGATGAAAATAAATATGATTTCCACGCGCTGCGGCTAAAACCGGATCAACAACACGAGTTGAATCAGCAGATTGAATTAAAACCATTTGCCAAGTTATAAGAGGTAAGCTATCGGCAGGTCCGGTCAAGGCATGAAATTTAATTACTTTCAAACGTGGTCTAATCATAACAACAAAAAATTTTGAAAGCGTTGCTAAGGCAACAATGCAATAAGCTTTAAGTGGATGGTCATTTTCTCCTATAAGTAGCGGTTCAAGTGTACACACCTAATAGAAAATAATATTATTTTACTTTATAAAATAAACAAAAAAAAAACAAAAAACGATTATACCTCTCCACGTGCCCCACTAAAAAAACATCTCGAAACACATCCTCTCATTCCAAGGCGGCGAGTAAAGGTCAAAGACCATACTGAACCACCTGAATCTGAACACAAAGCAAGCGCTGCCTTTCCGGTCCATTTAATATTTAAAACACCGCTGTTGGGCGTTATAACATCGGATAGCTTTCGAATAGTATCACCCGACGTTGTATCTATCATAACAATATAGCCTCGAGCAAATCCAGCTAAAAGTCTTGTGTTATCCTCATTAAATGCTAAACTTGATACAGCCCCTTGCGATATATGCTCTTGACAACACCAGCGTAATGTTTGCATTATATCAAAAGCTAAAATATATCCATGTGATGTTCCAATTGCAATCATATCTGAAACAGCTGCTGAAGTAGCTAATCCCGAAGATATTCTATCCTAAAACGTAATTTATAAAGCATATAATATATTATATTATATATATGAACAAAACGAACAGTGATTGGACTCTTGGGTTAGTCAAAAAAAAAAAAAAATAATAATAAGATTATTGAATTCACAAATCAGGTTTTATTTACTATCTTAACATATTGTACGTATGTTTTATAAACTAGAAAATTTGCATCGAATTGATTAAAACAATAAATTAAAAACTTACAGCTGCAGATCCAACTTGAGATGTAACACCCTGCAAGACAATATGCCTTAATATAGTACCTGACTTCTGACGTTCATCTAATGATGGAGTGGGTGTTCTTGATAGTTCTGCTTCTGAAACAATATCTGAATCGCCGTCTAATTCGCTCAAAACACTTTCCAATGTTGGCATCATTTCAACAACTGGTATTGAGTATTCAGCATCATCAAGCTAACAATTAATTGTGATTATTATACTTGAAAAAAATTTGAAAATAAGTCATCCAACCTCTTCAATATCCAATTGTAGTGATTCTGCTAATAAACTGTCATTAGACCCTCGATCAGATTCAAGTAGAGACTGAAGTGATGGTACACGAAGAGTACCCATCTTTATCTCTAAATAATGCAAAGCAAATTTAAAAAAATATGCAAAGTTCCACGAAAGTTGTCCAAATATATATTTTTCAATTTTTAATCATATTTAAAGTGTGTATCAAAATTACCTCCCATCTAATCTAATTTTTTTTTTCTAATTTTGACAGTTGACGTTAAACCCTATCAAAAATTCAGAAACTGGAATTTGTTTTTTTGCAAGAATAATATAAAAGTTTTCTTTAGAAATATATTTTGACGTAAAAGTATACTTAGTAGTCGTTATTAGGACACCAAGGTAATATAAATGAAATAATGCGAGCGGATAAAATAGTATATAATGACAGAGGAATTAAGACCTAATATTATGGTAAATCAAATGTAAAATAATGGAAAAATCTGTAAGTTCCATACTAGCTTTTTGTTTCCAAAAGAAAAATATTTATTAGTCCTTTTCGTTTCCTTAACTTTTGTAAAAATAGTAAATTTTTTATTACTTTCATTCATTTCAAATTAAGTGAGTGAAAGTGAAAATATATTTGCTATTTTTTACAGAAATTATAAAAAACGAAATCGAATAATAATATTCTTACCAAAGGGATAGTGAATATTTGACATTTTAAAATCTGCATTGTCAATATGTCAATTATACAAATTATCTAATAAGTTTATTTTTTTAATTTATTTTTTATATTTGCAATATTTATATTAGTTATTTAAAATTTTCGTAGAATGTATTGAAAATGTCTACAATTTCAGATAAGAAATGTATATTTTGTAAAATTATTGGTGGTGAATTACCAGACACACAAATTTTATTTGAAAACGAAAAAATTGTCATATTCAAAGACATTAAACCAGCATCTGATTATCATTATTTAGCTGTTCCTAAAATTCATATTGAAGATGTTCGATCTTTAAAACTTAAGGATAAAGATTTAAGTAAGTTCACAAAGAGTTCCATATTAAAATGAAAACATTTTCATGTTATATAAGTATTTACAAGTTTTACTTAAAGTTTTAGAAATGCAAAATCAGTTAAAAGAATTATTAGAAAAAAAAGGAGCTGAATTATCCGATATATCGTATGGTTTTCACTGGCCGCCATTCGTCAGTATTAAGCATTTGCATATGCATGGTATAGCACCAGCATCCAAAATGGGCTTCCTTTCCCGATGCGTTTATAAACCATTAAATATGTGGTATTGCACGGTATGTGATATATTATTGTACAATCTATTATTTATGTCATTTCAAGGAGTAAAATTCTTTATTCTTTATGCAGCCGGAGTATGTATGCAATAAACTGGAAAACGACTGTCAGCAATCAAGCAATTAAATAAGAAAAGTAAACTAATTTATTTACAAAATAAAAAAAATCCTCAGATGCCGCTATACGTTATATCGTGTAACTTGATATCGAAATTTAATATATACGAAGGAATACATTTCACAGATTTATGTGAGATACAGAAAACATTTATATTATAGAATTGGCCAAGATTAATAAATTATAAAACAGAATTTAATTAAAAAATGTTTGGTTCAGATTTAACTTGTTACTTTCATTTAAAATACAACCTAAAGCGCCAAATTTAAATTTAAGGGGCGCCAAGTAAGTAAAGACTTTTTTCTAGCTCTCATACTTTGGAGAAAATAGTATCGTTTTTCACTTTTAAAATACGATTTGCATACAGCGCGGTTTTTTCAGCGGTATTTCAAGACTGAAGACCATTTTTTTTTTAGCTCTCACTTGAATTTTTGGACTTTGTTTTTTATCACTAAAGCAAATATGAAAAAGCGAAAAAAAATCAATTCTGCCTAGAGCGCAATCAAACCTTACGGCGGCACTGGATCTCACAAGCCGAAAACCACTACATATCGACTCCAAAACCTATACATTTTCAAAAGGCGACTATTACCGGTCGGTCAATCATCTACCACTATATTCTACCACTAAATGCTGAAATAAATTAAATTTTCAAAGAAAAAAGAAATAAAAAAATATCGAACCCAATAGTTACTTACTTGGTTTTTTTTCAAAAAAATGTGAAAAAAAGTAAACATTCAGAAATTCGTCGGTAAATCAGTCGCAAATAAGTCTTTTATACCTTACGGCGATTTTTCTTTTGCATATTTTTTTTCATCGTAATGAGGCGGTAGTGCAGATAATATTTTGACATTGACATCAGTAACTAAATCAAAACAAATAAGTTTATTGCTGTCAAATATTAAAAAGCCATAGCTATTGGCATATAAGCAAAACGTAATAAAATAAACGGTCCATGAATCTCTTAACAAATAATTAAAATAATTACTCAAACATTAATAATGTTAAAATGAATGCTGTTATAGCTTTGTGCCATTTTTGTGAGGCTCATGGACCGTGCCCTATATTTTGCACGCAAACATTACGCGATTCAAAAATTGATGAACTATTATTTAATTTTGATATAACTAATGAAAATTGTCCAGGATGTAATTCGGTTGGAAAATCTTTGGGTATGCTAAGTGAAGATAAAGAAAGTAATGCAAATTTTTTAAGTACACAAACGTCAGTGATTAATGATGTTGTATCACTAGTTAAACAAGCAGCTGTTCGAAGTTTAAGCTGTGAGGTATGTGAATTGAAAAATAAGCTGTTGTCACTTCGATTACAAAATATGAATTATATACATTTTTTATTATTATTTCTTGAAATAAATAACGAAATTCATATAAACGTATATTCCTTTGAACTAATTTTATATAAAAGGTGAGCTGCAACAAGGATGGCAGCTTTGTTTTCTTTGGTGATGCAACTCGTGGACATGTATTAAGTCACACTTTTGAAATACATGATTCACAAGCTCGGGGTTTTTTTCGTTTATTTTCGATTATAGTACTGATGAAGGATAAAATGTTTCTGTTAAATATTCAGCCATTTCTTGCGGAAAATTTACAAAGAATATCATCCGAACTGCGATCTTATTCTTTGTCAACATATTCAGCGGAACAAGCAAAGTACTCTGAGCGAGCTCAACGTCTAAATTCAGGACAAGCTAGTACACAACCACCCCGCTCGTTAATTGAATTAACTGGTGAAAAGGATATATTTGCTCAAATCCATTCACATTTCACTTGGATTTTATGGACCGGGACACAATGTTTAACAGAAAATGTAACATTAGGAACCCCCTCTGTACCGCCATGGATTGGACATGATGAAGATGGTTTTTCTTTAATTCAAATGGACAAAGAAGAATGGTTATTGAAAAGATTAGGAATTTATGATGACGATGAGGCGTACTCTTTACGTAAATGCAGAGAAATTCTAAGATCTGACTTTATAACAGTTTGCTATTGTGCCATAGTAGGATTACAAGTAATTTAATTTTAATGGTAATTTTTGTTCATGATTTCAATTTAAAAAAAAAAAAAAAACACTGAATTCTAGATAGTTTTAAGAGGACCACAAAAGAAAACCTTTAGATTAATGAAAAGCCTTCGTAAGTTAATTCCTGAGGCTCTACACAAATTAACTCGAATGGAAAGCAGTCAATATTTGTCTTCGTCCGAATGCAGGATTTTGTCTGTGCCGACACAGGTTGCCGTTCCACAGCCATGTTCCAGTGTATTTCGTATTGATTTTATTGGTGATACTGATAATGTTGTTATAAAATGGCTAGGAGAAATGCCTAATAAACGTAAACATCCACTCACCATTGATATATATATATATATTCAAGAAATGACAATAACTAAAGAAACTTATTTTCAGATCCAGATTTATTGATAAAAATCCTAAAAGCTGTTGACGAAAAACTTTTTAACGACTTTGTTCTTAATAAACAAATTAGAGTTTTGATTGAAGAATGGAAAAAGTATGTTTATTTAATTTACAAAAAAACAAAAAAATTATAATTTAATTATTTTTTTTTCTCAAATTAGCAAAGTGTTGTGCATGAAAAAAATATCATCAAATCAAGAGCTATCAAAAATTAAGAAAATATTAGGTGTTCAACAGCAAGATCAAACGTTAGTGAACTACTGGAGTTGTTTCTTATAATTTATAAAATAAAATATGTAAAATAAAAAAGTTACATAAATAAAAGTCGATTTTACCAGATTGAACTGATGAAGTTTAATTATCTTTTTTTTGTTTTTCGTTACATTAACATAACAAATAAAAATTCAATTGTAATTACATTGATGTTACTTGTTGGTAATTTACTTCTTGTAACCGCAGCTACGCCTGCGTCCACGAGCACGTTCAAATTTACGTCCCTTGGATCTGACATATGGTCTAGTATGAGAGTGAGGAACACCTGGAGCCTTACCGAAATGTTTATGTGCTGTACGAGCAGTACGTTCTCCTTGTAATAAGAGTGTTCCCTTACCAGTTGGTGAACGAACAGCAAGCTGATCGAATGTAAGGACCTCACCACCATTTTCCAAGATGCGTGCACGAGCCTTTTCGGTCACACGAAGAGCACATAACTTAAGTTTTGGTACTTTCAATAATCTTGTATCGTTTGTAACGGTACCAACAATAACAGCAATTGTTTCTTCTTTACCACGTGCCTTCAAAAAACGAATAACTTTTTGCAACGAAATTGGTGGCAAATTAGTTCGGCTCATAAATAAGCGCTTCAATACGATTTTATTGAATTTCTTGTACGTACGTCTGTACAAGAAACGGTAGAGCTAAAATTAAATAAACAAGAAATTATTTTCAATTATAAATATACATAGAAATATTGTTATTTAAGATATTTATTCGTATAATTTAATTGTGCAATGATGCTCGTCTAATTGATAACAGTTTATATTCGCTGTATTCATTAAATGAAATTTTTAATTTTATTTTTAAAGTAAAAATCTATTGTAATTATTCCATATAATAATTCGTTCACGATTTTAAAGTTATCAAAAATATATAAAAACATATTTTTGTGTACGTAGTGTGGCATTTCGAAAACATAAAGCATGAGCCATTTAATTTTTGAGATTACAAATTTTTAGTGTCATAATTAATTAATTGAACTTAACTATTGTATATAGAGTATTTTTAAAAAATACTTTAAACAAATTTACTGAACATTGAAAAATAAAAATCGCGAAATCAATAACCAGAAATATTCAAACATAACCCATAAAATATTTATTTTTTGGGAAACCACTCAGAAACATTTTCTAATTGTCTTTAATAAATTAAATTTTCGAAAATCTGTTCCAAACAAATAAATTATCACATGCATTTTTCCTATTAAATATTTACCTTAACAAGGAGTCGCAAATAAACATCCTGGCTCCTTGGTTCTGTACGACGGACCTTTCGGTCATATTTATGACAAATGTCAATACCCTAAAACAAAAAAATAAGCATTGTAATAAATGCGATTAACATCACTTTTTAATTATTTTATGTTAAAATTAATTAATATATCATAGAATTCATGATGATTGAAAATTATATAAATTTACACCATAATAACACTTCACTCACCATTTTTCAAAGGAAAAAGACCGGACGTTTCAGTATGAAATAATGTTGGCGAGAAAAAGAGGGTATATAATACTTGAGCGAAAGGTGCGAAAGAACAGCATTGCCAAATGTTAAATATTAATCAGTTTTGACTTTTTTGACATTAGAATTTATTAACAATAAAACAAAATTATGCTAAGTTCACATTCACATCAATTTAGAATATTAAAGAAAAATATTAATAATAATATTTAAATAAAGGCCTGTTTTAGCGGCAAGAAGAACAATAATCGTATATATTTACGTGATATTCAATCGCAATAAACAGAAAATTTAAACTTAATGAATTAACAATATGGTTCAACTACATTACATTATCATAGTATTTTGAGTTTTAATCTTTTAATAAATAAATTTAATAATATAAATTTTTAATTAATTGATTAGCGTGTGTCACGTTGACTCATTCTACCAGAGCCGGCGGAGGTTCACGCGATGCCTAAGCCAAAATTAAATTTATATTTAAAAAAAGCTACAGAAATAGATTGTGTACAAGTGACTATTGTTATTATTTATTCCGCCAGACGTGTTTTAAAATTTGCTTTTAATTGATTTGAATTGAACACATCCTCAATAATTTTAAACATATTTTTTCCTGCAATCTTGCAGCCAATGCTGCTGTGACTGGTGAATGAAGATGTAAATGTATTATCCTTGCATTAGTATATATGTAGGGGTGATGTGTATAAGATATTTTCTCCAATAGGATTAAGCAACAGCCGACCATTCGTGATCTGCAACAAAAGAGTGGTTAAAGTTGAACTACAAAAACACAAAGGATTTTAACTATAGTCATCACCTTATTTAAACGCTTCACAGCTCTGATCAGCTTTTTCTGCATACAAATGCAAATACAGTAAACCCTCGATTAGCCGAACCCCCCATTAGCCGAATTCCACGATTAGCCGAACTAGTAAATTTCCTGCT
>JAABKK020022096.1:0-18096 GCA_011634745.2 Catotricha subobsoleta | reverse complement strand
AATAAAAATAATATTTCTAAAAAATATAAGGTGTTTCTTAAAAAAAAATTAAGTGTACGAATATATATGTGAGGCACATACTAATTAATGTATTCTCATCGCAATGAGCGAATGTGTGTATTCCAAATACCAAAAATTCAATAACATATATATAAATTCAAATGTTGCATCTTGCAACAATATTTACTATTAATTTATAATAATCATCATCATTATTGATTATTGTTTGGTAATTAGGTAAAAGGTTTGTATAGTGTCACACATTTGAATTGTGTGAGTTCACTATAATAAGAGGAGATCATTTTGGGAAGATAAAATCATTTTAATGAATGTCTGCAAAAAGGAAACAACACATTTGTATGACACTAAAAAAAATGAAGTTTTTTTTCTTTTTTTTTTTTGCTAAAATCATGGATTTGTCAAAGCTAATTTCCAATAATAAAAATATTACTTAGTATGTATTAGTATGTAAAAACATTTTATTGATGTTATCTGCAGTTTTTCTATTATCATTCACAATAAAACAATTAAAAACAAGAAAAAACTATGAATCATCATGAACATTGCTGTCTTCTTTCTACTATAATTCACGTTTAGGTAGAATAATAGGTAATTAATATCGAGAAAGAAAAAAAATGTCTGCATTTGTTCGACATACCACCCTCAATGGGGATTAAACAATCTTATAACTTAAATAAAATGCGTACAAAAGATTTATTTGTATATAAGAAATACAAAGAATGAATGTCAGCACTTCTGCATGTAAGAAATTCATATTTTCTTATTTATGTTGCGATTTTTTTTCCATTCAGTGAGTTTTATAGCCTTTCCGGATGAGTAAATGATAAATTCAATAAAGCGTATATTGTGCATTATTCATAGGCTTTCTGTCACAGACATTTTTCTTTAATTTATGCTATTGATGTTTTGTTGTCATGTTTGCTAGGGCCGTATCTGTACAATATAAAATATACATATAATTTTTGTTTCACTGCAGTTCGCACTCAAATCATACAGGAAATTTATTTTTCTTTTATTTTTATTTTTTATCAATGCTTACTAGCTCATCATTGAAATAATATATTTTTATATGTTTTGAAATTTAATTAAATGCTTATGCGTAGGTAATACTTTCTAATCTAATTAGACAATATATCATCAACTGAAAAAAAAAATGATTGAGCCTGTTAACAAGCTTTTCTGACACTAAATATGCGTAGTATTTTAATTTTCGAGTGCAAAAAAAAATATATATGTATATATATTACGCTATTTTCAATTTCATGTCATTCAAATGAAATCTAAGATGCACATATGACATTGACAACAACTCTATTGTAATATGTATTACATTCTTATTGCAGATGCCTGCTTTGATTTTCCCTGTATTTTCATTGTCGTTTGTAAAATAATAAATAATATAAGCCCCTTATTTCATATATCCAATCTACATGGTAGTTAGATACGCATTCAGATATTGCATTGCCATTCATAAGTAATGGAATGTCGAAATAACAATTCCCTATTCGTTTTTTTTTTATCAACAGAGGAAAATAAATTCTTTAGCATGCATTGAAATCGTTTTTTGAAGAATCAAATAAGTTAGAGATTGCTTTGTATGCAGTTATGCATATATCTATTTGTGAAATTATGTAAAATGCTAATGGCACTTATTATTGTAAAGTCAAGTTATCGTCGATATTGCTGGATATAATATACAAATATACAGTGTGTCACAGATAAGATGTTTTATTGATTTAGCAGGCTTTTTTTCTCTTGGAAATATTCAACCTTATAATTTTGAATTAAAAGCCTCGACCAATATTAAAAGTAATTTTTTTCTTCTTGATATGCTTTCGTTGGTATACAGCCGCATTACATTGGTCACAAGTTATTTGTATTTTACTGAGTTCAACACACTTCTTTCTTCATTTTCATCATCAATAAAACGTTACAGCGATTGTAACTTTAATATTAGATTTTTTTTTCAATTAAATTTGACAATATATTTACTATGGACGTATAGTGATAAATATTTCTCCAACCCATTTTATTTCTTCAAAATCTGTAATACGGTTAGTAGTCTAAAGGCGAAGCAAATTCATTCAATATGATAAAGAATTTTTAATGTAAACTGTTTAAATATTTACTTCTATTTAACCAAAAATTAAAAAATAAAAGTCTCACCCGCATTCACGAGTACCTTATATGGCCAGTCCACCTCGGAGACGGGAGTTTGTGGGCTTGCTTTCCGGGTACTAAAAGGTACTGAAACCCTATATACTTCTTTTAAGATTTGGAAAATTTTTAAAGCTATCGTCACGCAAACCTTGGGTCCCAATTGGGATGAGTTCTTCTTGTTCTGAAAATAGGTGTTACGCCATTAATCGATCTCAAAAGAATAGTAAAAATTGTAAAAAAGTATCCAACCAAATTTATTTCGAAAAAATATAAAACTGCCGACATTTAGTGCTATGGAAATGGATCATAAATATTAACCAACAATTTTTTTTTTGTATGATATTTTATTTTTATTTTTATCAGGGAATAGGAACTGGAGCGGGAACGGGAACAATATTTTCTTGACAGGCCAGAGTTGGAACTGGAACCGGAACGAAAAACGAAAGTTCCTCTATTCCCTGATTTTTATATGAAAGCAACATTTTTTTTTTCTTGAAAAAAGCTTTTATACGAATTGTTCCAAATGACCATGTGATCATTTTATTGTAAGGTCGATTTTGGATTAAAAGCTATCTTCAGCGTCAATTGATCAAAAACTATGCTTTTTTAAAAAAAATCATTTGCAATTCTAGAAATTGAAGAAAGGCAATGTAAAGTATAAAAGATTCAGAGCTGTGCCTAATAAAATCTTTAAATCAAAAACTGGTTATCGTTATACATATTAAGTTATTGTTAGCTATTATATATTATCGTTACCACTACCAATGACAATGCAGACAATAATAAAGAGGAAATAATAATAATAATAAAGAAAAGAAAAAATGGAAACGAATTTAGTTTAGTTTTAATAGAAAAATTTGAAAATATATAAAAATATTATTGCTCATTTAATGATATAACGTCTTTAGAATAGTTACTTTAATGTATGACAATAAAATATAAGAACAGAGAAGGAAATTAGATGTCATAATAAGTTATTTTGTTCATGAATTTAATGAATGTTCATTTATATTGCGTAAGTATTTGTCTAAATCTAAACTATATATAATAGTAGAGAAACAGAACAAAGCAATTTATACACTTGGTAGTATTATATGTAAGATCAATAAAAAAAAGTTTAAGTTTTATGTGAATCAGATAAAAAAAAAACTAAGCTAATTAAACTTTGAACAGCGAAATAATGCTAAATAGGGTGTGGAAACATACATAGTATTATATGGTAGAAAAAATAATAATAATTAGGCGATTGATTTTCGGGCTTTATATTTTTAAGTCTTTTTTATTTGGTCATAACGCCAAAAATTTTATTATTAATAAAATGTTCAACAAATTATTTTCGGACAGTTTTCGATTATTTTCGAGGCGCTCTGCGTCTGCTTACGCTGCCTTCACGAAAAAATCGTCCTTATTGCAGTAAGAGCTTTTATTGTAAAGTCCAAAAAAAAAAAATTAAGTACCTATTGCAAAGTTAAAATAAAATAGTTCTTATTATTTTACTTTATTTTTGAAAAAATATGAAGCTTTAGGAAACGTGACTTTTCTTTGTTTGTCCTTTTTGCGATTATCTCGGTTTCTATGTATTGCGATGCATCGTACAGCAATCTATATTACACCAAAACCCCCTAAATCGACTATTTCGCGTCGAATGGTGCTATAGTTGAAGCTATAGGACATTTCTTTCTATGGTTTTTGACTATATCGAAAATAATACAAAATTTCTATTCGTCCCTACAAAAATGAAGCCGTGTACCAATTCATTGGTTTTTTTTTTTATGGTTACTCATACAACAATTTACAGGAAAATATTTCTTATTAAAAAAACACACTGCCAAACTCCATTTGTACAACACTTCATTTTTCGTAACTATAAATTACATATAACTAGGGCGGTGAAAATTTTAAATAAGTTTCGACATCGTTTCACATCTTGGTTTTTTTTATCACTTTCATTTCACTTTTTCTTAAGATTAGTTAGGCAAATAGGAACATTAATAGTGCACTTTTTGATAAAAGCATGAAAATTTGTTTCCCGGTAAATTTAAAAATTCTGAATCGAATTCTCTGGACAGGCCGGAAAATGTTGCCCCCCTTTACCCCCCTAATTGATTTTTAGTGATCTTTGATTCCTTATTACATGTACAATAGGGTGGAACGAAAAAGGGGTCTAAAACCAAGTTTTGGCCGGAGCAAACTTTAACCATAAAATTATAGTTGGCCAATTGTAAAAAATAAATTTTAGACATTTTCTTTTTTGAAAAAAGTTAAAACTCAGGTGACACCTATTTTTTTGTACTGAATTGGTACACGGCTTCATTTTTGTATTATAGTGATCTGATTTTAATAACTATCTACTTGATTATTTATATTTTATAAGTACATATAAACATATAAAAATAAATAAATAAATAATATACTTCTTATAAAATTCATTCTCATTAATTCTCATTAATTCACATAAATTTTGTCAAACACTATTGTCAATGTATATTAAAAGTATTCTATTTAAATTTTATATAAAACAGCCTCATCCAATCTGGGAGGCGAACCTTTGTAGTTTTTGAGGGGTTCGGTTCTTAAAAGTATAAATTGATCAAAAATATCTTTTTTTGTAAGGGTTCGTTCGGTTCTAAAAATATAAAATAAGATTCGGTTCTTAAAGCGAGAATAGTTAGGTTCTTGGGGTTCGGTTTGGTTTAGTTCGCATCCTTGCTTTTAATATGTGTACGTCTACGTATCGTGTACAGGACCGTAGCCAGAAACGTATGTGTTCGTGAAAATATATATATATGGTTTTGTTTCGATCCGTTCTCAAAATATTGAGAAAATTCGGAATAACCAAAATAATCTTCTTTTTTTTTTAATTTATATTTTGTGCGTTTTTTTTTTGTCATTTGGGTTACCAACAAAAATTCAATCAAAATTGGCAGCTTATTTTTCATTTTATTTTCAAATTTCTCAAAAATTAAGTAAAATGAACTTAGTAAGTACTACAGACTTTCCAAAAGTTTAAAAGGAATTTATTTCATACAATTAAACTTTAAAAACAAAAAAATTAAATATTTATGTTCATTCAGCACACATCGCAGCGTTATTACAATTTTCATTTTACTTAACAATTCATGTGTGGTTTGTAAAATGATTAAGAAACATAAATCAAGGAATATAAATTAAATTGTCATGTCACTTTTTATGTTTTAAAATTTTTATCTCTTTAATATAGAAATCATCTAAATTCACGCAGAACATATTTACCACACAAAAGCATTAAAAAAATAAAAATAAAAGAAGAGCAAAGTGGTGTCAAATTTTTTTTTGATTCTAAAATATGAAACCGAAATTATGAGTTATGAGAATGGCAACGCAAAATATACAAGAATAATTTAAGTCATTAATAGCTTGAACTCTATAATATGATGTCATTTCACAAACAGCGCCGCATTATATTTTCATAGGATATTTTAAATATGTGTTCGAAGCCCGACCATATATAATTATCGTCTGAATCTCATCTTGGATGTTGCTTGAATTATTTTAGATGATAATCAGGGGCGGAATGGGTCAAATTTGAAACCCCTAATAGGGTGGATCCGTGGATCGTTTTTTTTTACATACATTCTACAATTGTTTTTTTAGTTGCATTTGGTATCCTGAATAACATGTTTGAAAGATTTTAAAAATAAATTAGATGTTTAATAATAATTGAAGCATTGTAACTTTGTACCGTTACAAATAATTGTTTTACTGTTTTATAAATAGCAGATAGCGCAAGTCAATAGCTTTCAAATAATATATTGGCCAGCTGTAGTTTTCAAAATCGGATATAACTACGAACCTATCTAGTAACAAATTATAAATGCTCCATATATTATTTGAATGCCATTGACTTACGCTATCTACATAATAAAAGCTCGTACTGGTAAAAGGTAACATAGAATTGATCTATTTATTTCTATATATCACTTATGAAAAAAAAAACAAATAAAACATTTGATTTCGTTTTTTTTTTTTTGGTCATTTGGTAACATTCTTAATAAAAGTGAATCGGTGTACCAATAATTCTTTGAGTCAAAGGCTTTGACAACTTTTTTTTATTATGAGCTAGATACCTTTTAATATTTTTAAGCTAATAATACGGTACTGTCTACAAGAACACTCACTAAACAATTTAGGTTGTGTCTATTATTTTCGGCGGTCAATTGAAATGTCACATATTTTTTATTAATTTTATATTAATTTGCGTTTGTGTAAGTAAGTAAGTATCCCAGCAAACAATTAAAAAATTTAATTTAAAAAAATTATTTATAGACAATTTATAAACGATTTCATGGACAATTTCTAAAAGTTCAATTTATAAATAATTTTAAAATCACAATTTAATAATATTTAAATAAAATCATTTGTAAATGACTTAAAAATATTTAAAGAAAACATTAAAAAATTATTATTGGAAAGTCATTTCTAAATCATTTTTAAATTTATTTATTAGCATATTCCTTACACAATTTTCAAAATGATTTATAAACGATTTTTAATGATTTAAAATAATTTAAAATTTATGGCCAATTTTGGAGCCCAATATGTAATCTTCGATTTATAAATCATTTATAAATTGTTTAATGTTTATTGGGTATGTGTGATCTTTGCCAGCAAAATATCGGCATATTATTTATTACAAATCGTTATTTAAGTATATAAAAAAAAAATGTGACACTAAAATGAATGAAATTGTATTGCACTGGAAATATATAAATATTATAATTAGAGAATATTAAAAAATTGTAATTTATTAAAATGTACACATATAATGTGCGTTGTCTTTCTTTCACTACATAAATCGTACAGCCATTATCTATATAACATTTAATTATTTTTAGCTAGGGCGGCTATAATAAAACATATGCCGTTAAATATGTAACCTAACACTAATTCTTGAGAAAAACCGGCTTAGCCAAAAAAAAAATATTGTGAAAAAAATAAATGTTGTTAAAAAAAAAAATCGAAATCAATACATGAATTTTCAGCTTTTTCACATCTTTCAAAAGTGAAGCAAAATAGTTCGAGGCGCAAATGAGAATTTATCTGAAATTATAAATACATATATACAAAAAACAAAGCTTGAAATTTCAAAAATTATGGTATGTTCATTTGAGTCCATTTGACAACTTTTACGCACCCAGGCGTAAGAGTAAAAAGTAAAAAAAAATAATGGTAGAGGTAGCTTAATTGGTAAAGCAGCAGACCGGCTATCTGAAGATTGTGGGTTCGTATGTCACTCGAGTCCTAAATTTTTAAGAAATTTTCTTGCTCTCTCTGATTTCGAATTTTATTTTCAGAATATTAATTTTCAAAAATGTTTAGTTTTTCAATTCAATTTTAGTCTTAACATTAAGTTGTTAGCAATACAAAATTACTAATATTTTATATTAAGATGGTTTTTTGGGGTAACCCGTAGTTTAAATAAATAAATAAATATGAACTTTATAAGTAATGAATGGTAAAAATACATTCGTTTTATTTGAAATTAAACTATTCGTCTAAATATTTTATAAATATTGTATATATGTATATAAATATATATATAATATATATATATATATATATATATATTTAAATCAGTACAACCAGAAATTTTTTATTCAATAGATATATTCAAATAATAACGACTATAGTTTATCATTGAATTCCGGATTTTGATAAAATATTTACAAAAAGAAACCATAGATATGTACAAAATTTTAAAGAATGAAAATATGATTTTGTCATTTCCAGTATATTATAAGGAAATATGAATACGACATTCCATCGCATAAAAGTCAATGGAAAATATGAGTGATTTTAATCCGTATCTAACAACCATGACTAGAAAAATGATAGAAAAATAGGGGTTGATATTATTTTATGTTTTATAATAGATGAAATAAATAGTGGGGCATTGCCAGATATGGCAAATTCAGGAAGTTTTATGTTGTATATAGAAATGATGTGACATGTAAGTATCATATGCTATTCAATGATATGCCATTCAAGATTTTTTGTTATTTTTTTGTATTATGTCAATGGCTTACAATAATGTTCTTGCTTACGAATTAAGATAACAGCCTATATTCCTCATTACTTCTCCGAACCTCTGGTTCCTCCAACATATCAACACACACTGTTTTTTTTTTTTTTCAGAAAGAAAGAGAGAGGAATGGATTTTAAAATTGTACGTAGGTTTAATTCTAAAAAAAAAATATGGTTTTATCAGGTTCTTTTCCTACAAAAACAAAAACAGAAAAATACCGCATCACTGTATTAGTTTTTTTTTTATTACAATGTATGATGAGTGTTCATTTAAACAAAATGACCAGGAAACCAATTCTGTTTTTTTTTTTAATGTAAAATCGGTAAGTGGTAAGAAGGGATCTAAATTAAAAAATCAAAAAATGTGTCGTGTTTGTAATATACAATTTTTTTTAATATTCACGAAATTCATTAAAATAATGATTTTCCAAACTCTATTTCTTTATAAACAAATGTGTATGAGCTTATTCAAATGAAAATAATGATTTTATTTATATCCGTAGAAATTATAGTGCTAAGACAGTTGAATATTGGATTCAGCATGAATCTGATTAAAAGTTATATTCATGTGAAATTATATGAAGACAATATATAATATTAATATTTAGTCAAATGGAGAATGTATGGAAATTATTTTACGATACATTTTAATTAAATACTGCTTCATTAAATAACAACTAAGAATTTAACTCTTATCTAAAGTAACACAACCATTGTTTCAACTTATTATAAAATATTTTAAACTTATTTACATTTGTATTTGCTTAAATTATTATGTATTAATATTCCATTAATATACGTTTAGGGTGACTTACGAAATATAAATTATCAGGAAAAATATAGATGTTTCAGGTTTAATATGAATTTTATGAACATTAGATTGAAAATTCGTTGTATGTGAAGAAAAACTTGCACCTGAATGTTTTAAACTCTATATAATTGTTGACATTGGGCTGATGCCTTTAAAATTGTTCTTTTTCTTAGTATCGGTGGTAATAATCTTTGCAAATGTTACATACCTTGGATGGATGACAAGGCGTGAGTCAAAGACTCAGCATATATGCCGCAAGGGCTCATTACGCATTAATCTTAAGTTATTGTATTTTAGACGATTCAATGATTCGTATAGCAAATAGAAGAAATCGGCAAAAAAAATGTTATCCAAAGGTTTCGTTGTCAAAAATCATATAGGATTCAAAAATTCAGATTTCTATTAAAAAAAAAATGAATATGTGCTCTTTTTCCACCAGTATTTTTTTATTTAAATTACAAATTATGTACTTGAAAAAATCATATCTCAGGTATTTGTAATTGGATTGACAAAAACTGTTTTTGCTGTGCCGATAATAATGTGTGATAATGCACACACATAATATATTAGGTGATGACTCTGAAGTCATTCCTGATCATTAGAGGTCACAAAAGCACTCCAATTTCACGTTTTTGGTTCGCAATCCATGCTGTGCCTCTTCTTTTTCTACCTAGATGAAATATCCTAGACTCACCAAATTTTCATGAATTTTTATGGATCATGTAGGCAACTTCGAAGAACAAAAATATTTTATATTTATAAAGCAATTATTTGTAGCTCGATATGATTCATAGTAATATGTAATTTGAATATTGACAATTTTACACAAACTTTGAACGAGTAAGCACGACCAGTAAAACTTTATATTTTGCAACACTTATTTTTACATTAAATGTAAGCTATTAAATAGTTATGCAACTTGATAATCGAGCTTTCGTGATAAAAAAAAGCCACCCTAATACACACGTTGAAGTAGACACATTAATTATAAAGTTTAGATTCTACGGGGTAATAATTACCTTATCTCCGTTTTTGTTCTTTGAATAAATAATAGCAAACGTTTAATTTAATCAACCAATATGCCCAAGCGAAAATATACTTTTTGAACACAAATCAATCATACACACTCAATGAATTGTAACTAACAAAAGCCACTTAAGAATCATACTTAATTTAATGGCATACGAGTATATCACTTGAATTAAATAAATTGTACTTCATGTCCAGGCCATCTCGAGTACTTGCCCTTGTATATATAAAATGTATTTATTCTTTGGTAGGTAGTAGGTAGTAGGTATAAATAATATATGCTGAATAAAAATAAAAATCTATAGTTACATAATTTTGGCTCATTAAATAGTTTTCCATGTTTCTTTTCTTAAGTTAATTAAAAGTTATTTATATTCAATAAAGTAAAAAGTGTCTTAAGCTAATAGTAAACAGCTTTAATTGATTTTAAAATGTATAGATCGTGTTTTTAGTATACAAAGAAAAATACTTTAGATAAGCTATTTTCTTTAGCTTCCTGAAAACAATACCCATATAATATCAATTAAAAGAGAAACATTCTTTTGTTATATCACCGAGAAAAATACATTCGCAAACAATTCAATTTTTATCGAAAGTTAAAGTAAATAATAGGGCGGTCCAGAAATTATTAAATTATCAAAATATCTAAGAGCCTGATGTTACTGAAAATAAAGTAATACTCATAAAAATTATCTATACATAATTGCAACTCGATTATTGTACAATGAGAATTGTAGCTGAAGAATGAAGTATGAGAAGTATTACTTACATTTAGTTTGGTCAGAAATGCAATTAAATTGTTCTTGAACCTAAACTTCCTATTGAACAATCAACCTGTAATTTCACATAGATAACATTTTGATGACCATTATTTAAAATATGGCTCAAGTCTAGGGAATTTATAAATAATAAAAATGCAGTTTATTTGAATTTCAATTTAATTCACCTAATTTATTTATTCACTTTTTATTCCAATATTATTATTTGTATTCGCATAACTATAATTAAACTTGAAATTTAATTTTCGAAATATTAATATTTGTATCTTATTTATATTTATTATTTCTTATTTCTTAATTACTTTTATTCCTTATCTGTGACAATTTTTTTTATATTATTTATCTATTGATAATTTGCAACGCCCATCAACGAGAGATATTGCTCTCGTTAATGCATGACCATAAATGAATATCTCTCTTTCATATTTTTATGTTTTAATGATCTTTATAAATTTTGTTTTTAAACGGGCTATCTGCCAAAATACAATTTATTTATTCTTTTTTAAATTTCTTTATACATTTTTTACGTTTCGGTAAGTTATGTTTACCATATTATTGTTTCAGTTTTCTGAAGATGGTAATGTATAGCTTACCGAAACGTAAAAAATGTTTAAAAGAGGATAAATAAATTTGAATTTTGGCCGATAGCCCATTCAAAAACAAAATTTATATTATTATTTATATTAAATTTAACAAATTGATTAATGATCTTTATATTACATTTTAAATAAGTGCAATACTTGTATTAAAGTGCATTTGGTTCAATTTGTGCATAAAGTTATGCATATTATATTTCTTATATATGTTAAATGCAGGTGTAGTACCCTTACTTTAAGCAACAGGCCTGATGTTATCAACATTCTTGGACCACTCTAGTAGTATTTGTCATGTGCTAATTTTTCCCAATTTTAATGTACAGACTACAGATATGTATCAATAGTTGATTATATAACAACGTTTTATTTGTCGTATCGTGGTTTATTTGTTATTGCTGTTATATTAATTCCTAAGCAAAACATCAAATAGAAATAATTTAAATAATTTCAATAGCAATTTTTAATATTTTTTTTAAAATTTTCTTAAATCATAAACGTTGCACGAAAAACGAGAATTTTCAAAAACCCTATACTCTTTAAATAGTTGTCAATCGATGATATACAAACTCAAATTTCATATTTGGACTCAACTGAGATTGTCACAGATTGTTTATAGGTTTCTTTTTGAAAAACTATCTAAAACTATAAGTATACAGAAAGCTAAATATATTTTGAAGAGGATAAAATTCTAAATAAATCCTGAACTCTAAATAAATGAAATGAAAAAGAAACAAGAATCAGAAAAATTGCGCAAAAAAAAATTATCAAAAATAAATGCTACAAAATAATTGAAGACAAGAAGAGAAAAAAAAACATAAGACTACAAATAAAGTTAAAAGGGACTCTAATTTAGGTATAATTATAGGAACATACTATAATTACAGCCAATACATAATATCACTTACGCAGTTCCATGTTCCATCACAACTATTTCTAAATTATAAACGCAAATAATATTATTTAGGGAGATTAACACTAATGTAATGGTTCTGATGATGGTTTGGTTTAGGGTGGATTATACCCATATATTTATTTGAAACCCTAAAAGCGATTTATGACTGGTATTTCCTAAGGGGAAAATATTAATAGTCCAATTAAACTTTCAACAAACAAGTCGCTAAAATGATGTATCATTTTAGCCATAGCAAATTACATATGATTTCTAAATTCCAAATTATAATATTGATATATTATTTATTTTGGATCTATTTATCTAAGGAATACGCATTTAAATTATGAATCGTTAACAACTATATGTTAGATCATTTTTTATCTAAATATTTTTAGTTGGTTTATTTACAAAATGTATCATATTTTTATTTGCGTATAGAATTAATGATAATAATTAATTATTTCGCTTTGTTTTCAATCAACGTTTTTCACTATGCGCTTTCAGTGGAATTAATAATAATAATGACCTTTACTTTAAACATATAACTATAACCATAACCAGTGTTAACACAAATACTCCATCCACTACATTTAATAACACACTATATTCCACTATCCACTATATTAACTTTTTTGTCTGCTCCCATTATCAAGATTGGATAATTGTTCATGTTTTATATATGTTCCAATTCATTTTTGAAAATGCTTCAAGACAGGGCTGGTTTAAGGTATAAGCGTGCTAAACGCAAATTTAGGGCGCCAAAAATTAAGGGAACCACAGAAATAACAATAGCAAAAAATATAAACAAAATCCGCTAAATATGAAAATAATAAATAATAATCAATTTAATCGATATTTTGAGCTAAGGGATAGGGGTGCCAAAATTAACATTAATACTTACAACTAAGAGCAAGGGGGCTAAAATTATAGTTATGTCTGGGCGCACAATGGTCTAGCTCCGGCTCTGCTTTGAGACTGTTGACTTTGTGGGTGATTTAATAAATTTTAAAAATACAAAATATAAAATATTTCTTAGAAGTGATGTATTTCAATTTAAAATACTGTTTATAAATGATGATACTTCGTATTTAAAATACTTTTGTAAACATCACTGCAGTTTTCTTTTTATGGTTGGTTTACTCTCTCTATATAGTTATCTTTGTTCAAAAAGTATTTTCGGAAGTATTTGAAATATAATTTGAGCTAAAGGTTCCACCTCTAATTCTGAACCAGATTAAAAAAATAGTAATAATATGAAATAATTAAATTTGATTTACGTGCAGTATCAAAAAAAGATAAAAAATTAAACAATAATCTTTAATTTTGATTTCCCACGCAAAATATTACATTCATTTTCAAAAATTATCTAAATACTTATCATGTAAATGATATTTTTTTTGGTCAATCCATACTTATATTTTTGTACCAGGAATGGAGAGATTTAAAACACGATATAATAAATCAATTGTCATTTTCATTTTTGACAAAAATATATTTTTTTTTTGATATATTTAGTTTCAGCTCGTGGGATCCAAATCGGTAGTGGAAAATCAAGATTTTTTTTTTTTTTCATTCTTAATTTTCTCAAGTGTTACTAAACTGATCCTAAACAAACCATATGTTCTTTTACGAACACAACGTTCTGAGTCTATTGACATGTCAATGACCTACGGCCGACTAAAAAACACGAAGAAAAAGGAGTAAGTATGAACAAAAAAAAATATTTTATTTAGATTTTTTTTTTCTTTTTATTTTGCCCTTTGGTAACATTTCTAACATGGAATTGAAATGGAGTCGTGTACCAATCTTGTACCATCTATTTTGTATTTTGCACATCCCTAACATCATTTATAAACAACAACAAACATTAAAATTTCAAATCTATAATAGGTAAATATACAAAAGAAAATAAATATCCTGCATATTTAATGGTAACATAAAAACTGAAAAGACTCCTTCCTATATTTGCTTAAAAATTCAAATTCAATAATATTTCAAGAGTATTTATTTTATCTGAATTCTTTTTATTATTATGTTCAATTTCTTTGCTATACACCTATATTGCCTCGGGATTTATTTTAATGATATTCAATAAGTCACGTCTTGCCCTCAATCGACATTAAATTCTATTTAGAGAAGACACACAAATTATTATAATGAAATGATAAAAATAAAATCGTATAACCGTTACAACCAAATTTAGGAAACGTTGAAAATTTATCTACTATTTTCAAAATTACCTCTTGCTATTATTTCATAGTTTTATTTAAATATTTTGCTAGTTTCATTTTTTTACTTAAATAATCATAGAAAAAATTAAGTTTTTATTTTTATGTCATAAGTGCAAAATGCAAGAATAAAAAAATATGTTCTAACGCGTATACTTATTTATTATCGTAATATTCATATGTCATAAACAATGAACATGAAGGAATAAAAGCCACCCCATAAATAATTTTCATAAATGCTGGGTTAACATTTTAACAAGTATGAAAAATGAAAAACGACATAATGAGGAATGACAAGACTGTAGGTCACAGAAAACGCTATTATGTTCTTTTATATGTGCAATGTGTATAAAAACTATTTGGATAAAGTGATCAAAAAAAATTTAAAAATTGTAGAATATTATAACTTTTTTAAAGTTTAACGCGGAGCAGAGAAATTCAAATATCATTTCTTAGAATTTGTTTAATCATGTTTAAATTAAGTCTGGGCGACAGTCTAGAAAGAAAATAAGTATGAAATAGAATTTTATAGTTGTGTGGTTATACTCTTATTAGGCAGCTCTTTTTTTCGCTTAAAATCTTAACTTGTATGTTCTTTTAGTTATGGTTTTTAGTATTATAAACAAAATGTGGCTTATTCAATTTTGACAGAAAATATGTCTTTTCGATTTACTTTTTCATTTAATTGTTCATGAAATAACAGCTCATTACTCTTTATAGAATTTAAATCCAATTGGCATGGCGTGCTTTTTCTTTCGATAGCACCCGCCTGTCTTACAGACAAACTTTGAAAACTTTATATATGTACCTTTATTCCGAAACTATATATGATTTTTGTCATACTTTTAATCTCATATAAATTTATAGAACTATATCTCAATAACAATATATTTTAAGAAATAATAAAAAAAACAAATGGATTGGTCCACGACTGCAAATTTGTAAGGAAAGAAAAACACGTCCTCATAAAAAAATGTTGCAGGAGGCAGGACCCTGGACCATCCAAAAAACCAAAAACAGAAAAAAAACAAGCTGCCAATTAATTGGTACACGACTTCATTTTTTGTAAGAAAAAAGAGGGAGGAAAAAAAAGAGAAAAAAAATCGACCATCAATATCCGCCCGGCCAGTCTTGAGATCCAGAAAAAAAAGAGGTTGTTATACCGCCAAATTTTCCCCAATTTTCAGGTGGTCAAAAAAAAATTGCCAAATTTGGCCGAATTTCTCAAAAGTGAAGTAAAAACAAAATTAGAAGGAAAAAGTAAAAGTAAATTATTATTTATATATCCTGAACGTTAAATTTCGTTCAAACCTTTTTATCCAATCCATATAGAATATATGTAAACATGTGAAATTTATGTATATATCAATAAAATAATAATTTTTCCAACTATTTTCTGTACTGAGTGCAAGTTTTGTATGAGAAAAAGTACTCAGTGCAGGTAAAAAAAAAATTAACGCAATATCTTTTAAAAACGTTTTCTGTTATTGTTTTTTCATTTGAGTAGCATGATGATTACACATTACTTATAATATCAGCTTAAAATAACCAAAGTTTAGTATCTATATTGTAGAAAAATTAATGGTATAAAAAACTATAATTTTAGAAATTATTTACAATCATAATTTAAAAATTTAGCACATTCATTTTTTGTTAATATATATGATTCGATAGGAATGCGAAAACTCACTAATTACACTTTTTAAAAAGATATATTTAAATTTATTTCACCAACAACAATAATATTTTAAGCAAATTAGCTCAAAAGAAAAAAGAAAAAGATAAAGAAAAAATGTGATTAGCAAGTGTTGATTCCTACCCGACTCATGTTACATTTTTAAATATATATATACAGAAACTTATCAAAAATGCACTTTGGCTTTACCGTAAGCTGGTAATTTCGCGCCTGTAATTAAGCCAGCAGCATCACTTGCCAAAAAATCGATTACCGTTGTTATATCATGATTCATTTCTACTTCTGCTTTCGAATAAGTCTTTTTAGCGTTTTCCAAAAACTTTTCCATGGCAATCATGTTATGATTGATTTCAGGTTTTTGTAAATTATTCATTCGAACAGCATTTTTATTAATAATAATAGAATTAACTCGAACTTCCTTCGATGCAAATTCTAAAGCTGCAGATGTAATAAATTGATCTAGAGCAGCTCTTGATACAGAATATGTAAGATTATCCATAAGCATATGACCTTCATGTGTGTTAGCAACAATAACAATATTTCCTTTTGATTTTGTTAAATATGGAAGTGCTAGTAATGTCATTTGGTAAACATTTCGTACCGTCATATTCATTATGCTATCATAAAAGTCAACATTTGATGTTTCAGGTGATTCTCTTTTATCGAATCCAGTATTTATAACAAGTATATTTAATTTTCCAAAGTGTTTAATTGTTGCGTTAATAATATTTTGTGCGTCGCTAGTAACATCAGCAACAATAGTTAATGGTTGAATTCCTCCACTTTTAATTATTTTCTTTTCCACTTCATCTAATTTGGCACTATCATTACCGGCAATAGCTACATATGCACCAAGACTGCCAAAATGTTGCGCAGCATTAACACCAACTTCCGATTGTGTAATTGAAATTAGAACAACTTTTTCCATGAATGCCATTATCAATTTATTGAATTTATTAAATACAATTTATTAAACACAAAATTTTAAAATTAACTAACTGTATTCTGCGAAGTGATGTATTATAATGATAGACTACAAATCAAAGACATGGTTTATATACTGTTAATAAAATACACTTCTATTTTGTGATTTTATCTAGTTATCAGCTTATGTACAGATTACAGATATGTATTATATATATAATAATTACAAAAGATTTTTATGTTTACCATTTATTATAAAGATAAACTTATTTTTACTTATAATCTCCAATAAATATTTATCAAATTCTTTATATATGTGTAAGCTTATCTCATCAATTAGCAAAACGAGTTACTGAAAATGAAATATATTATTCAAATATAGCTACTACTCGTATGCACATTAAATTTTGGTTTATATTTTATATTCACATTCAAAATAAAATAATATCAATAAGTATATGGTTGTAAATAAATACACAATTACAATCTCATATTTCTAATGGATAAAATTGTAAAAATCCTTTCATGTTTGATAATATATATGTATGTATATGCTTTCAAATTAATCTGATTTATGACAACATTTTGAGATAATTCGAAAAAATTATTGATTGACATGATGTTTTACATATGTCACTTCGTTTTACTTTATTTTTGAAAATAATCAAGTATTGGTAAGTTTAACCATTAAAACTCAAAGGTCAATTTTGTTTTTCTTAGAAACTGCAGAGCGGTTTAGGATAACACTTATTCTATGTTGTAGAGTAGGGTGGATCGACTTTTTGTAACAAAAAAAAGACCATGAGGTTAAAAAAATAATACCATGTGGTTAAAAAAAAGCCATGTGGTTAAAAAAAACACCAAAAAAAAACCACATGGCTTTTTTTTTAACCACAT
>JAABKK020022085.1:2470-14310 GCA_011634745.2 Catotricha subobsoleta | reverse complement strand
TATATTATATTATATTATCTCAAAATGACTGTGATACTTACAGATATATTACTTGAAACAAAATTTAAGAAAATTTTCTTAAAGCGTGACATAATAAGCGAAAGATCTCTTAAGCGTGTTCGATTAATAATCCAAGATTAGTTCGAATGTTATCCAAATAAATCTTATAGATTGAACACGCCTATTACTGGATTATTGTATTATGTTCTATATACAAGTATCATTTATTAATCGGACCACAAGTACATAATATTTGTGCTTACCGATAGAGTCACGGAAACTAGAAAATTTGGGAACCCCATGAAAACAAATTGTGATTTATTCAATAGTGAAGTGGAAAGTTCCCTCAGAACAGATTTAACCACTATCATTAATCAACAGGAGATTGAGACGTCGGTCAACTTCTTGACCAACGTCTTATTGAATGCTTTTAACAAAGCATTTCCGCTTAGGGAGTCCAATCCAAGCAAAGGCACACGATGCTGGGATGTACAGTTAGGCCAAATCATGAAGGAGACGAGAAAAGCATGCGCAACTGATTGGCAAAAATACCGAGATGTTCATAGAAGATATAAAAGTAGGATTAGATTGGAGAAAATAACGAAGTGGAGTACTGCGGAGAAGTGAAAAATTTGTCAATTTCCGCTCGACTGCATAATGCTCTTTGGGGACCCAAATCAGGAGCCTTTAATAGTACAAAGTTTAGCTCTATTCATTAAGCAACCACTAGATGGGGGCTGGAAGAATGAATTAATGAATGGGTAGATGGAGATGCTGGATTCCGTCCATCTCTTTTTATCCAATCCAATCAAATCCAAACAATAGTGAGAAGAATAAAATACATAATCAGGCTCATGCAATCTAGTTTTAATTGAACATAGGTCAATTATCAAATGAAACAGTTACAAATCTTAAATTAAACCATTTTAATTTTAAATAGAAGCATCGTATTGCATAAAACGCACAAAATTTTAACGCAAATATGAATCGGTTTAAAAAGTTATAATGCAATGCTCAAATTTGATGAAACGATACAAAAAAAACTCTCGCATCATTGAGAGTTCTGTTCAATGTAATGAGTTATATAGAGACAGTAACTACCAGCGGCAGTCTTTGAACGCCGTTCGTTAGTTAAAGACGTGTTTTATGTGATATTTCTGAATAATATAGATATTTTTTAAACTGTGTAACAAAATAAACATTAATTGATTAATTTTGTTATTTGCTTTAAACAAAAAAAAAAAACAAAAAACACTTACAATGGCAGCTACAAGTGTGGTGGTATTAGATCGAGGAAATAACACTACATGTACTATTAATTTGCATGGTAAGTTATAAGTTTTATTAAAAGTGCAATGTTAAAAAGAGCATATAAAAATAAACAAATGTTAGTTGGAAAGAGCCGCGGTCACACAAGCTGAAAAGTACATTCTCTAATGACTGCCGGTTTTTTATGATTAGGTTTTGTCTATACATAAAAAAAAACTCTGTATAACCTTAATGAGGTTTTGGTCAATGTCAAACGAATTATCATGAACAAAAAACAAAAATAAAAGAAGAAAAAAAACACTCAAATACAAACATACACAAAACGAAGTACATAAAGCAGAGCCTTTGTAAAATATACAATAATTACAAAAAAAAAGTTTTGAAAAAACACTATTCAAAGCAAGTAAAAGTTAAATACTGATAATGTTTAGATTTTAGTATAATTTATAGCGTGCTGTATTTAATTGAAAAATCTGTCTTGTTGATGTTGGTGTGTACTCTCAATTTAACACTATTTCTCGCATTATGCAGCAGCTTATTCGGTATTTGTTATATTTTGATTTGTGGCTTTGGCTGATTGATTTGGTTTATTTTAATTTTATATTTAACACACAGTTATATATAATAACATCGTTATCTATAAATAAATAATGATAATAATTTGACATATGTATAAGATGAGATGTTGTATGCCATCCAATTTATTATTTGGTTTTCAAATCTAGCATAATTCATGGGAATATTTTTTTTAATTGTCAATTTATTATGTATCTTGTATTTCCTTATTATTTTTTTTTCCGAAATAAGCTTCATTAAACTTATCTGTTAGATAACCCATGACACTAATTTATCAGAAGAAATCTGTGATATTACATTATTTTGGTTTCAAATATTTATACTTATATAATTAAAATTGAAATACGGAGAACTATGTGAATAATATAAATGAAGGCTTCAAGTTTATTTAACAAAGATTAATTTGCTCTCTTTATTTATTCGAGTCTATAGTTTGTTTAACGGACTAAAATGTTTGAACTATAAATTTAAAAGGTACTTATTCAAATATTTTTTAAAGAGCATGAGCAATACTTACAAAATACTTACAGGATACTTGAAAAAATAGTTATCAACTTATGCTACAGTTATCGTTTTCATTTATCGGTTTATCGCTTCAATTTAACAATCGTCCATAAATAATATTATTTTATTGATATTTTTTTTTATATTTAAAAAGTTATTAAAAACGTAGTTAGAAATTTTAATTACTTAGACAATACGTACCTATATGATAGACAAAAAGAAGTGAGTAGATAAGTACGTGCGTATGTCAATACAGTCGATACTATTGACTCGATAGTCACTTTAACATAAAGAAGTATTCTACCATCATAGGTTATAAATAAGTATCTAAAAAAAAAAAAGCAGGAGCTAACAACCGTATTTAAATAAAGAAAAAAAATTGAATTGCTTGTTATGATGTTTAAAACTTCAATAACATCACAAAATATCACGTAATATCACAACATGAAAATGTTTTTTTGTTGTTGTTGTTGTTAAGTTTTGATCCAGGGAGAAGAACCTTTATCATTTTTGAAGGGTTCGGTTCTTAGTGAGAAAAAAATAAGGTTCGGTTCGGAAATTAAAAAAAATAAGGTTCGGTTTGAAAAGCGAAAAAAGTGGTTCTTGGGGTTCGGTTTAGTTCGCCTCCCTGTTTTGATCAAATACAGGTGGGGGGGGGGTCAATAATAGATAATTTCTCTGTAAGGTGCACCTTTGCGTCTACTATACGTCGGGACCGTCGACGTTCTATAAACTAGGCTTTACTGTTTTCTAACTTATGATTACAGTCGTATCAGTAAGTATTAACACTAAGAAATTTTCTTCTATTAATTTTTTTTTTTTTTTTATTTAACACTGGCTAGTTCTTGGTATTTATCTTAATAATATTTTAATATAAAATCATCCTTTAAGCATTCTATGGAATTAGGAAAGTCGTCATAAATTATTGGCCCCATCAAGTAGCATAAAAATTAGAAATATCCTTCGCATATTTTGTTACATTAATTAATAATAAAAAAAAAAATGAAGTAAAATAATCTTGAAATTGTGCACAAATTAAAATATATTTAATTTGATAACAATACGCAATACCTGTACAGATCAATAACTCCCATTAATTAAAAAAATAATTTTTCTGCTAAATTGAAAAAAAAAAATAAAATAAAATAAGGAAAATTGTATTATCTACCTTAAATATCAAATTAACGCTAGCATATAGAGTTTTGTTCTCGTTCATAATTTCTGTCATTTCCAATTATTTATTTATTTTAATCATAAATGTTATTTTGGTTTTATATATTGCGTCAGAAAGAATTAAATAAGAGTTCATAATATTTGTTTTATTGTTTTTTTTTTTTAAATTTTTAAACTCAAATTTTCCTTATCACGGTTGTGTTTAATAACATGTTTTTTTTTTTTTTATATTTGTTTGTTTCTATTTTTTCATCATAACATATGTTGTTTTATTTAATAATTAATACATTCATCAAACTGAACTTAAATAAAAATCATATAAAGTTTATTTGATACTGATTATAGAAGTGACTTCACATTCAATGAGACAAATTTGAAAGTGGTGTTCGTAAAAATTCATTAATATTTTATTTCATTTTTACAGGAGCTACAGTTGTTTCATGGCGAGTGAATAATCAGGAGCAGCTATTTGTAAGGTGAATAATTTATAAATTCTCTTTTTAGATTTTTGATCATCAAATTATTATTTATAGATACCTATATTCATCTTTTTCAAACAAAACGAAAAAAATTGGCTTAGAAACCAGTCTTAAGATCTGATAATAATTCAATAAAATTTATAAACATATATATATTATTATTAGTAGAACCTCTCTAATTGTACATATTCAATACAATGCAATCCATGTGCTTTCCCATTACAGTAATGCTTCTCAAATCAAATCACTTTGGCTAATCGAACGCAATGGCTGCGACTGCGACGAAGGTGATCTCATTAGAGAGGTTTTCCTATTAATTGAATCCAAATACAATTTATTAAGTTCAGTGCATTATCGTTGTAATGATATTTCTTTAATGAAATAACTTTGGTTAATCGAAGTAAGCGGATATAATGGAAAAGCGGTCCAGTGAGAAAGATTTCACTGTAATTAATTGTGAAAAAAAAAACAGTCAATTTAATCTTGATTCTCGATGAGTAAAAATTAATCGAAATGATACTAAAAAAATTATCAACCCCCTTGTTTTTGTACAAGGATACGCTGTCAGGTTTGAAATATTTGAATAAAAGATATTTAATAATAATAACATATTATCGTAAATATTTTGAAAAATAAACACAAAGTAAAAGAACCATTGCATGACATTCTAATAAATAAAATAAAATATTAAGAAGAAACAAAAAGAAAAAAAGACTATTCAGTAGCAAATGAATAAAAACAATAGTTACAAACAATTTATCCAAACAACATCATCCCAGTAACAGCAAAACCGTATATAAATTCGTAAGAAGAAGAAGAAGAAGAAGATAGAGAACCCCATCTATATTGTTCTTATTCTTGTTCTTGTAAGAGCTACTAAGCACATACAAAAAAACTAAAAACTAAATTATCGCGATTCGGCGTGTTTGTTTAATACAAATGAATGCGATGCTGATATGATAATATTACAATGTGAATATAGCAGAATTCCTTGTTGGTTATTTTCAAAATATGAAAAGAAAAAAAGAAGAAGAAAAAACTCGGCGCTACTGAATGAAGATGTACGCGTTGCCATGATATTGTATTCAGTAGCGAAAACCATGTAGAAAAAGAATATTTTTATCTCGTAGACTCGCAAGAAATGTTTTATGAAACTGAAAATGTTATTATGTGCAAAACATAATGGGATGCGTTCATAAAAACAGCAACAGTAAAACTAACATGTAGCAGATAATAATATTTATATTCTTATTATTTTAATTATGACTAGAAAATCTATAGGACGTGAATATAAATATTTAATATGAATAAACTATAGAGATGGTTACAAAAGTGGTTGCGAGTTGAATTATTCGTTGCAGTCAAATGTTAAATTATTTCTATTTAATAGGATAAAATTAATTAAATTTTCATTATGTCAGCTAGTTGAAGAAGAATTGTACACTATTATAGTAAATGATTTTCAATCATATCCCATGATTTTGCAACGGTTTACATACAAAATAAATTGTAAAGATGATTGTATTGCTGGTTCATTTCAGAAAATAAAATCAAAATAGCTGAATTCAAAAAAAAAAAAAGAAGAAGAAGAATTCTTCAAAAATGGTGAAAAAATTGTTTTGAGTTTTCTGTGGCTAGAAAAAAAATAAAGTCTTCTATTTTCTTAAGATATTAACTGAATTCAATTAGTTTAAATATATATATTTAGATATTCTGATTGAATGTCATATGTATTTGAACTGTCTGTTTTTTTTTAAAACTGACAACATTTAGTGAGAAATTTTTAAGTATCCTTCAGAAGTATCTCTGCAAAAAATATTCATCTTACTGTTTACGTCCAAATAGGTCCAGATGAAAAATTGCTATCCAAAATTTTTTTTTATTAATGTATGGGCATCTGTTAAAACCATAAATAATTAATATAAATTTTTAAAAAATTATATTTTTTTTTTTATTCAGTTAGACAAGGATTATTTACCTTACAAAAGTAATATTGTAGTTATTATAAATGAATAAATGATACTCTATCTTTGTTCTGTTCAGTTGCCATAGACATATAGCTACATTAAAAAAAAAGGAAAATAAAGAGAAAAAAAAATAAACATTAAAATTTTAATTACATTAGTGCTTATATTGAAGAGCGCACTGTGCGCGCATTCATATCATTATATAATATTTAAAAGTGTATATATCTCTGCGTAAAAATTATGTGTACAAAGTTGAATATTGAATAGGCACTATATGATTCCATAGTCCGTATCATATTTTTTTTTTTTATTTTTCTACTAGCCAAGCCATACTTAATGACGATGATCATTTCAAAATAAATTAAATATACATCAACAACGAGAAAATAATTAATCACATAGAGCATTTAATTTCTATATACGAAATTATATTTGTATATTATTTATATAGATAGACATTATTATTATGTTCTTCACTTCACAACCATCAACATCATAGTCGCATATACAATATACACAATATATATCGTAATATACATTTACCAATTCTATAATATACAAAACGTATTCTCTCGTACGTTCATAAAACATTATAACTTCCCAACCCATTCGTTTTATCGATCACAATATTATATATTTTCGTTTTGTATGAATGAAACCACGTGCATAAAAACTATCCTTGTTAAATGCTACATCCCTGAATCAAAATGGCTGCCGGGTGGGCCTAGTTTTTGTGTATAGCCGGCGGCAACTTTGAAACGACGAAGCAAAAGCAAAATGAGTTTGTAGTTTTTTGTTTTCTGCTGTGCTTATAAGTTCAGTTTTAGTTTCAGTTCATTTTTATATATTTATATGTACGGATTTGTATTATATTTATGCGATGCGGATAAGAAAAAGTTGTACTCATGTTGGTATATATATATAAATATATATAATATAATATTATTTTGTATGTATTAAGTATTAGTTAGCGTACATGAATATTTATTTTATTATTTTTCAACTATTTCTCATTCTCGATTTGTAGAGTTTTTTAACAACGTTTTTTTTTTTATTTAATTTTAATTTTTTTTTTATTTAGCCGCAGCCGCTAGCAAGACATTTCAATATAATAAAATTTTATAATATTAGAATGTTATATCGCGTATCGGTTTGCTTTTTTTTATAATAAATAAAGGTCAATGGAATAGCGCGCTTATTTAATTTTTTTTTTATTCTCTTAATAGTCATTTTTATTATATTATATTATTTAATTTTGTTGAAATTTGATGAATTACTTTCAAAATTTTAAATATTAATTACAAAAATGTTTGAGAGATGAGCTTTCCGAAAGCTTTATTTTAAATTCTATTGAATTAGATAAATATATTGTCGTTATTCAGAATATATGGTCATTTTTGCAACGGAATTTTGTTGTTTTATTCCACTGCGCAACAAATTTTTTGGATTTAAATTTAAAAGATTTTATGGTTTTTCCATGTTTTAGTTTAACTATAAATACTTTTGCGAGTCGATGGAAATTTTTTCTATTTGAAACGTTAAAAAAAAAGTCTGTATACGGTATGCAAATAAGGCATTTCGAATGATTTTAAAAAGAAACAAAAAAAATGCGAATTAGTTTGCAAAACATAGAAGAAATTAAAAATTGAAATGGTTATTTTAGAAATAAATCAAATACATATAAAGAAAAGAAGAATTCAGTTAAAAACTAGGTATAGCTTGTTATCATATTTACATCGCTGTTAGATATTAGATTTTTGTCGATAGAATACATGATAAATTATTTAAAAAAAATTCTTATGGGTACACACTACACAATACACATATCATATCTTGTAAAAATAAAAACAAAGTTTTTGTCATTAAATTGAAAAATGTGAATGCCATTGTACGTCCTTCTAAAATGGAAGCCTTTTCTAATAGTTATTTCGTCAATACAGTCTATTGACCCTTTTTTTAAACTGATTTTTGAAATAATAGTTTTTAGTTATAATTTTTATTATTAATAATAGATTTTAGCACCAAATAATCAATTTAGTGCTTAGATTACAAATACAAATTAGATTCCAGATATAGTTTTAATTCTAAAGCGGTTGGTTACAATACGCGGTTTCTCTTTAGTAACAGTTTTTAATTCCAAAAAAATATTTAATTTTTTTTCCATTAGCTATTTTGAATATTTTTTCTACTTTTTTATTAAAATAATAAACATTTTTTTTTATTTATTTCAGTAAATTGGCAGTTTTTGATGGAAAGAAAGCAATTAGAGGTGGAATTCCATTTGTATTTCGTAAGTTAAACAATGTGATTTTTTTTTAAATAAAATAATCAATAAAAAAAAAAACTAATTTGATTGTTTTGAAATAGCCCAATTTGGACCATGTAGTTTTGGACCACAACATGGATTTGCACGAATTACTCGTTGGACTTTGGAACGTCCACCTGAACGATTACATAATGGTGATGTAGAAGCATTATTTTCATTGATGGATAATGATTTTACACGTTCAATGTGGAATTATCCGTAAGAACTCACATCCATATAAAGAAAATATTTTTGCTTTCTATCCTGTTTATTTATTTGGAAATTTATTTTATAGATTTCGAATAACCTACCGATTGATTTTGCGCGAGAAAGAGCTACACTTTCACATTGGCGTTTACAATCCTAGTAAAGATTTAACATTTTCATTTAATTTATTGTTGCATACATATTTGAAAGTGCCAGATGTTCGCCGATGTCAAATAACTGGTCTTCATGGTTGTACATTTATTGACAAGGTTTGTGTCATGTGAACTGAAATTATTATAATTTCGTTGTGCGTGATGTTAGAGTAATTTTTTTTTTTTATTTTATAATATAGACAAGAGATGGACCAATATACCAAGAAGGTAGAGATGTTGTAACAATCAATGAATGGACAGATAGAATTTATCAACATACACCACAAGAGCATATAATTACAAATGTTGTGTCAGGCAGAAAAATGAGATTACAGAAGTATAATTTCCCAGATACAGGTTTGACATCCGGATGTATTTAAAATTATTACATTTATCATATTATTTTTTTTCATGTATTTTGTAGTTATTTGGAATCCATGGGTTGATCAAGCTAGAGAAATAGCAGATTTTGGTGATGATGAATATCCGAATATGGTTTGTGTGGAATCTGGACATGTATCAAGTCCAGTAATACTATTACCTGGTACCGCATTTGAAGCCAGTCAAATACTGCAAGTAAGTGTTATCAATTTTATCCTTACTCTATCTTACTTTTCTATAGATTTATATGTAACTTAGTTGGTGTGTTATAAAACTTTATAATAATAGCTCGCAAATTTAATAAAACAAAAAAAAACCAAACATCAAATTAGGTAATGTGAGTAGAAACAACTGGGTCCGCATCATCTGCTCGCAATAAGGAAATGGCAATGGCGTTGTCAGCGTCAACATCATTATCGACGGTACCGTCGCAACGAATGACACCATCATTTTCATCGTCATCAACATCATCATCATCATCGATTTGGCAAATGCCAAATCCGTCCAATTTCTCATTTTGGAATAGCTATCCGAAATTACCTCCTTCCTGCGGCGGTCTGTGCGGCCCACAAACCGGATGCAATATGTGTTCGTTGAACGTATAAATTTGTTATTAAAATAATATATATAGCACTAAGTATTTGTGCGTTATTGAGCGTCTATTTTTGTTTGTTTGTTTGTTTTTTTTTTTTCAATTGAAAAAAATATTAGATTAGTAAAACAGAAATTACTAATTGAATAAAATTTAAATTCGATCTTTGATGTTTTTAGAGCATAATTCTATAAATACTAAATAGCAATATTTTATAATTGTACATAAAACAAGAAATTATAGTTCATTGAAAATTATTTTATTTAAATTAAATTTTAAAAGTAACAGAGGCATAGTGAAATTTGTTAAAACCATTTTTTTTGTTTTTTTTTTTTTAATATCAATAAAAGAACGACGATATTAAATCACTTCATATTAAATTTTAAAACAACTATTGTTTAAGTTTAATTTTTCAAAAAAAAAAAAAAAAACGATAAAGATAAAAATCATTAATCTTTGTTATTAGTAATTAAGATCCGTCGTTGTGAAATAATACACCAAAACATTTATCGAAATATTGAGTTTTGATTGATATCGAATATGCGTTTCAAAAAAAGTTAATGAAATTAAGTTAATTGAAATTAAATATGAAACTATTATCGGTCTTCGTAATAATACCTCCATAAAATAACGTGTTGATCTATTTTCACAAAATCTGTGATTTTTTTGTTGTTTCTGATTATAATTTTGCGGTTGTGCTTGTGACATAGTGCGCACATATTTAAATTATTTATACACAATGTTGTTTTTATCGCTTTTTTCGAAATCAAATAAAAGTTAACTTTTAACTGTTGATCGTTCAATTAATTCATAAAAAGAAAATAATTTCCACTTATAAATTTTTATAAATAATTTTTAGTAATTAAATATAATTGTTAAATAAGTTAAAACATAGATTTTTCATAGAATATAAATTACTAATGTTTAAGTGAATTCATTAACTAAATTTTTAATTAAAATTAAACAATTTATAAAAACAAAAATCAATAATTTTAAACAGGTCGAATGTTTTATTAATTTTTAATTTTAATTTTCAATTTATAGAAAATAAGTTTAAATCAAAACAAAAGCAAATAATCCTTAAAATATTAATCATTTTAATTAATTTAATTTTTTTTCTTTTTTTTTATTAATTTGTGTAAATATTTCTAATTATTAGTAAGCACAACTAGTGGATTTACTTGTCAATATTTGTGTTCTAATTTTTATTTTCTATCGCTAATCTAAGAGCAAAATTTAATGGTAAATACTATTTTTTAGAATGACTGTACCCATTCATTGTCAAATTGAAAATTAATGAAGAAAGTGAAAGTGTGAAAAGATTGAAAAGCAATAATACAATAAAATTAGTTCAGTGTGATGGAACAAAAGCAATTAATTTATTTAATAGAAATATACTCATTCACTCTGTTTACGAAATATAAATATATGATAAATACATACCTGTTTAATTCTTTATCATTTTTATTATTGTAATCAGTGTTCGTCCAGATAATTTTTTTTTTCATTTAAGATGACGCTCAGAAGATTCATATATCATCTAAGATGGTTTTTTTTTTTTTTTTTTGCAAAAGATGAGATTATCTAGACGAACACTGATTATAATTATTCATTCAATTTATATAATGAAAGTTTTTCAAATATACATAAAGATGTGATGAATTATTTGTATCATGCTGACCGTATGGTCCAATCATGTATATATTTAATTTAAATCCAGTTTTCAATAATTAACAAACAACTACATTATGTATATTGTATACAACATATCCTCTACAACCACATCCAATAAAAAAAAGAAACAATAATAAATAGTAACAAAAAAAATTACTTAGTAAACATAATCTTTTTTTTTATTCCTTGTTTTGTTTTTCTTTAGTTATTTTCTACTTCTCTTAAACAAAATAATTATTATATTGTAGAAAATAATAATAATAAAAAAAAAAACAAAATTAATAAATAATAGTTATTTAGCAATACATTCCTGTATACGAAAATTTATATGAGAATTAATTAAAATCAAACATTATTTGTATGAAACTTAAATTAGAATATAAAAAATTTAAATAAATATAAAAATTAAATTAAATAAGAAATTTTGATATGTTTTATTTACCGGTTTATTATCCAAAACCAAAAAAAAAGTTATATACCCTTGTATCGTGTAGGGTGTATCGTGTATGTATACGCAGGAAATTCAGTAAATGTTCAGGAAACTTAGTATCGCAGGAAAAA